>LPNX010021536.1:313028-352419 GCA_001517045.1 Pseudotsuga menziesii
CATGAGCAGTTTATAGTCTTAACTTTGTTTTACAGCTTTATAAGCTTTATAACTGGCTCCTTTACTTTCATTTATGAGTTAGGGTAAATATTATTTATATAGCATAAAGGGAAGGGCTATAAAAGGACCGTGCCATGATGAACAAAGGTTTAAACTTATTTTAAGTTATAGGAACATCATACATTAAAAAAAACAAGGGTTGTAATACTTTCCCATGATTTTGATGATTGCTAAGGCACGTTTTCAAAGTAATGATTTGTTGATTACCAAAATATATTGCATGCTAGGCCCGACAAAGGGGAAGATAATCATGTTGGAACCTTTGATTGCCAATGATCGGAAACGATACTTCTTGGTTTTGTCTAAGCTCGCCGGGACCATGTAACTGTACCCATTCCACGCAAAAATTTGGATGATGCACGTGGCATCATTGTGGCCAAGCATCACTTGGTTATAAGGCAGCCTCGAACCCTAGCTGGGCATTCTCCCTGTCTCCTTCGGGCTCTCTGGTCGCTCTGCAACCGTGCTTCTTGTCTGCACTTGTCCCTTGTCTTCGAGGTCAGCAGTCTCCCTGCTCGCTGTATCTCCTCGAAGCTCATCCTAAATGCGTGCTGTTTCACCTTGAGGCTCCCCTGAATGCTTAACAGAAGAGTGCTGTTATAAAAACAGGTTGTTACTTGGGTTTTTGGTGTGTGAAACTTCTCTAGGGTTTACTCCATCGCAGCTCCGTTCTAAATCTTTTGATGGCCAATGAAATTTTTCCCTCCTTGGCTTGGTACTGAGAGTAGTGGCCTTGCAGTTGATGGGTGTAGGGTTTCACCAAAGAATAGTTCCTTTTCATTTTTGCTGGGGTATACAATGAAAACCCGAGTGTAGTTGCTTACTGTGCTAGCTGCTTTTAAACTCAGTTGCTGTTGGTCGTTTCTGGTGACAACAAACTTGTCCTCCCTTATCGCAGATGAAGGGATTCCTTTTCCTCGCGTTGGTGGTGGTCCTTCTGATTGTGGGTGGTTGTGCTTCCATAAATTTCTAGGTAAGCAAAGTTATCTACCCTCCTGTTACGCTTCGTAGTATTTAAATTAATTTACAAATATTATTCTACTCACTGGTTTTTAACACTATTGTGCTTCTTTATTTGCAGGTGATAGCTTGTCTCCAACTGCGAGGCTGGTGCGAGACCATGGCGACTCGTTATTTAACGGTAAGCCCTGGTTTGACCATGGTCGTTCCTCCTTATGTGGTCCCCTTGGGACAGTCATGGGTTGGACTTCATGACTTGTAACCCTTACGGTTTTCTTGGTTCAATTACATTGACCCTTTCGCTTTTGGTTTAAGAGGTTAAACCCCTTGTTTAAATTATGGGACCTCCGGCTGAGGCCGAGACTGTAATTTCTGCTTTTATTTTGATTATGGTGTAAAAGTATATATATATATATATATATAGTACAGGCTGTAAAGCCTCACTTCTATGGATTTTGACTACGACCGTGAGTAAAATACTGAAATGGATTCTACAGTTGTTAACTCTGTTGTATTTTGGATTATTAGGGTTTTACCCTAATTTTGATAGTATAAGAAAGTATCACAGCTTCTTTTAAATTACTGTTAATTTATATTGCTCTTCTGCAAAATATGAGGGTTATTAGTTATGTTTTACAATATATGGTTAAGCTCAATAAGTTGAGCATTCTGTCACTCTGTTATTTACTTCCTATTTATGTTACAAATTAATATTTATTAAAATAAATGTAAACGAACTAACTATGTTCTACACTGTTAATATCTTAAAAAGTATACATTAGCAGTTGTATATTTTTGTTTAAACTTAGCCAGATAAAACAGAAATGAATAAATAACATATATTACTCTCCAAAAGTAATTTATGCTAATAACTAAATTACCTGTAGAAGTAAATCGAGATTCTAGCTATTCTTTCTTCAATTTGAATATTATACTTGCAGTAGTTTAAATTGTAAAGAAGTAGACTGTAAATCATCTTTATCTAACTTAATCCTATTCTAGTTAGCTATTATACACTTCTTTGATATTCAAATAAGCAATAAGGTTACTGAAAGTAACTATAGTGTCAAGAACTGTTTTCTCTACTTATACATACTACTATCAGTAAACAATACAACTTATTTCTCTGTTTCTATAAGACTTGACAGTTTTCAGTACAGGTTAATACTGCTCCTGATACAAAAGATATTTCTTCTGAAAAACAACACAAACAAAATACTCTATAAATCCATTAACATTCTATTCTGTATTTTCATCATAATATCTTTGCTTATAATTTCACCCCTATGCTGGAGTACGGCCTGGTCACTCTAGATGAGGAAAAACGCAGGAGGGGTTTTGTTTTTCATCAAAAGATTCTATTACTAAACAAACTAAAAACAACTTCATTACTAAATTATCTAAATCTTTACATCATAAGCTACAAACATAACATTCAATCATACACAGTTATTAAAACAAAGACTGTTAGATGGCAGAACCTGTTCTTGAGCTTGGACGACAACATCAATGGGAGGCCGTTCCTCCCTACCAACTCCTGGAGAGCGCTCAAACAACGACTCCTCAGGACCCCTGAGCTTGCTCTGGTCTCCCTGGCTGGAACTAGGTGCAGCAATAATCAAGTACCAGTCTTCAAACTCAATACAAACCCTGAACTTATCAGTAAGTTCTCTCAGCTAACCAGCTGTATCAGACCAAGTTAATGTAGATTATCCCTCAAACACTTTCCTTACAATTTCCCTTTTCCCTCAATGACTTCCTTGAAGAGCATTCCTCCTGAATGATTATTCTCCTGGAAAATATCTGAGCAGCCTTAGCTCTATTCATTGGGTACTTTTAAAAGATTGCCTAGGTCTTTTTGGGTTAGTTGTCATTTATTGAGCCACCTGCTTTGATCCCACTTTCTTGGGGGATCATGACCCCAAATGTAGGGAAGTTGCCACCTGCAACATAGGAAGTGTTTGAGGATGCTGCTACTTGTCTTTTTCCCTCTACCTAGTTCCTCCACCAGTTTGACTAGTAACACTCTTATTAACAGCTCTCCCAAGCTGTTGTCTCCACTTTTTATTTATTAATAATAAAATATTCAGAATTACATTCCACTTCTTTTGACTCTGCTGAGTCATCAGTCTCTACTTAGCATTAAATTTAACATAATGTCTTAGGAAATATAATTAAAACAATTTACATTATTTTACAAAATTAGGGTATGTGACATGACTTTGCATTAACCTCTGAAGAATGTTCACTATCAGAATATTTTGCTTTCTTTCCTTTTATGTTTGTAAGAGGTTGTTTCAGATTCAGTTTCATAAACATTTCGTTTATTTTTTCCTCTGTTATTCATATTATCTAGTAATATTTGATTCATTTCTAGAATTCTTTCATTGTCTAATTTTACAGTTTGCAGTTCCTCTTTTAACTCCTTAACAGTCTATATTAACTCTGGATTGTTCAGATCTAATGAATGCTTCAGCACCTTCCATTTTCCTGCAAAACACATTTTATATTTCTATACATAAATAAATGCAAATAAAATTAGTATATTGGTTTTCTTACTTAGATGCGAGTGAGCCAATCGGGCCTAGTGTGGAAACTCACTCTGTTACCACATGTAACATCCCTTAATTTCATAATATATATATATTTATTTATTTACTACATGTAATATTAGAAATTCCTAGACAAGCTTTAGAGAGATGTTATTACTCATACTTCTTTTTGTCATGCATTACTGTCGTCATGTATCTAAGTTATTATTAGCTTGCTTACTTTGTTATCTGTCGTCATGACACAATTTGCGACATAGAAGTCCGACTCAAAGGATACAATTTGATCTTGATAGTTTGTCATTGTCGTTTGTTTGATTCTATCCCTGAGCTATACAAGGGATGGATCAAGGTCTTACTTAGTCGTCATGACTAATGCATGAATCCTCTTATTTTCTATGTGTAGGAAGTGGGGTACCTCTACACTATATTTAAAGGAAAAACTAGTGCTAAGGCGCTATCAGGAGAAATCACAAAGAAAAACTAAGGTTAGGGTAAGGATCTATTCCTAAACCTCTCTCCATGTTCAAATACAAAATATAAAGTAACTACTTTTTAAAATTACAAGGGTTCTATCCTTATTATTCTAAAAGTTAAACCTTAATATCTCACGTGGAGAACATAACACCAACAATTACATTAAAATCAACTATAACATTACCTTTATGTCCACTATGACAAAATATGCCAAAGGACTTGGTTTTGAAATCGATGTGATGGTTGTCAGTCGGCTTTAAATTTGATTTCGACTGTATACTAAGTAAGGATAGAATGAATATTTGTATTTAGAACAGATCATACGATCTCGATACGTCTCCAGTTGTGTGGCAATTAAGTTTGATGTGAAACCCTAAGGATTTCAATGCACTTGGAAAACGTGACCATCACCTCGATGGGGTTTTGGTGTGGTATTTGTTGTGTCTTTCCTTTTGCTCTTCGGCTCCTTCATGGTCTAAACTTCACTACTCTCACAGTGAACAGAGATATAAAGGCCAATAATTTTGGCTCTCGATTCCTTTTGGAATTCTCCCAAACTACACCACCTGTTGATGACGTAAAAAACTATGTTCAACTGCCGAGAGGGTATCACTAGTTGAATTTAAATGCTGAGAAGGTAACCGGTAGTTCTCTCATCGATTTTTTTCCTCTGCAATAATAGTTTTTAATTAGCAAAATATGTTTAACTCTTTTAAATTGTTGGTGCAGAACAGACTCGGTGATTGGGACGTGGATGAACTATGGCTGAGAAGATTCTCTTCGGAATGGGTAAGACCCATGTCTATGCTTGTGCATATTTGTGGATTCAACCGGGTCTTATGATATATTTCTTGGCGTTGGGGTTTTTCCACTATGCTGGTTTGGTGTTATAGTCGTGATGTATTCACTTTGGTATTTATACATTTGACAGTGTAAGAGTGATAATACCACCTGTGGAGTCATAGGTGACTGTGTCCCTCTGTGTAATTTGGTTTGGTTCTAGAACTTGTTAATACTATGAGTACCCATGAGGGTTTCGATATTGTATATCTGTTTATTTTTCCTTTTAAGTTGCAGTGTAAATTCTAGAACTGTAATGAATCGTTGCTTGTGGAGTCCTGTGACTATGCCACTTTCTTTTGGGATGATATGATATTTAAAAATACTTCTATGATTTTCCTGCCAGTTGTAACTATATGCATCCTTCAGTTTCGTTGACCCGAGAGGGTTTCATAACTTAGTTTGATTATACAGTGCCTAACACTGTGGCCATGAGCCTACTCTGTTAATTTTGTTTTGGGCTTCGAAAGAAACTTTCATTACATTCTTACTACTTTGATAGAATGTTGAAATCATGCATGTAACTAACCCATCGTGGTTATCTGTAAAATAATGCCATATTTGTATTTATGGTTTTTTCGCAGCTATTGGTTAAACATTGACTTACTTCTTTGTATCATCCATTAATTATGTTTTATTGTAGCGTGGAATTCATGTAGCTTACTGTCGAATCTTGGTTTTGGGCTAAGGAGCCTCTACCGTAATTTTTATTATTGGTTTACTTTATAATGGACGTGTTAAAGGGATAAAGCTTGTGAGTTTGTCTGTGTACAACCCTTTCCACGTTCATACTACGCTTCATTCTCCATTTGTTTATAAGTTTCTGGCTATGTTATCCGGATGTATTTGTAAAAGTTTTACTGTTAAAGTTATTTCTTGATGTTAACCTAAATACTGAAAGGATTTGGCCTTGGACTCTCTGCCAATACAAAATAAGTTTTGCAAGTAGGACCATAAAGGCCTATGTCAAAAGGAATTCAAATGTCAAATAACTCTATGGGGTTTTTAGTTAATTATTACTTAAATTTTTTTATTACAGAGTCATTTATTCTTCCACTGATAGTCCGTAGGGCTTGGAACCATTTAAAGGAAGAAACAATGATTTAGTTATGAGAACCTTAATACTATTATTTCAGTTTTATTAAAGATCCTAGGGTTTCGTTGTTTTATTTTAAAATTGTAGAGATTTGAGTATCTAGCTTTGTTTATTTAAATTTAATGGTTATGCCAATGTAGGTAAACTCTCATCAATATTTAAATAAATTTAAATTTTGTTTGGTTTACATAGTGTTTTTGAAATAAAATAATCCCTAAGGTTGTAATTTCCCTCTGCAAGAGAAATACTGCAAAAAAAATACCAGCCTGACCTGAAGCCTGTAACCAGTGCTACGGTTTGTCGATGGTCTCAACTTTGTGTTACTAAAATTATTTAATTGTTTAAGAAAACTGGCTTAAGATGCCCTTATATGATCTAGCTTAGTTATTTCTACTTTTGTGCCTATACTTATACTGTAAATTGAAGGTTTGGTTCTACCAATCGAAATTGTTTGTAATAGATTTATCTTTTGGATTAATAGCTGTAGCTTAAGCTAAATACCAGTCTTATAAATATTAGTGGAATGTAAATAATATATAAATATATCACATCTATTTGCTGTAATAATGAACCTACATAATTTCATATCTTCCTGTACTAGAGTACGTCACTTTGGTGAGAGGAAAAATACATGAGATAATTTATATTCATTTATATATCAATCAATTTCTATGCAAATACTAAATCCTACAATTATTGAATAATTATCCATTAACTATAACCTCAATTTAAACAAATTACAACTTTCTTTAACAGAAGTAAAACAATGTCATAATACCGATTTAGAGTTGGATCCTGGATGTGTTGCAGAAAAGGGACTGACACCTAAGGGAGACTATTCCACCCAACCTTATCCTGAAGCAGCCAAATCACTTGCTTAGGACCCTCTAGCCTGTCCACTGAACCATTAGGACAAATATCTCTGCCACACAATAGACTTCTGCAACTTAGTACTCAGTAGCAGACTTAACTCAACAAATCAATTTAGCTATCCCGTCATCAAATTCTTTGTGTGCCTGAATTTTCAGTTTGCAGTAGTCACAAAGTTCATTCTCTTTGAAATCAGAATGAGTGGCAAGCCTCCTGCTCAATTTGATGGTTTATATAATATTGCCTAGGTCTTCAGGTCAGTTTTGGAATTTAATGAGCCACCAACTCAGTTCCCCCTCTCAGGGAACATGACCACTTTTTAAGGGATTATGCTCCTGCAATAGCTAAAAAGTGAATGCTAGTGCTGCCACTTGTCAACCAGCCTTTTACAATTCCTCCTAGTGGGTTAGTGAACACTCATTTAACAGTCTCCCCTGAATATGTGTCTCCTTTTATTAATTATTAAAATAAATAATTCTTCAATTACAGTCATCCTTGACCCACTTGGCCATAACCTTTACAATAAAATTTGACATAATTTTTTTTGCTGAAATAAACAATAAATATTTATTTTTCAGTTCTGGGTATGTTACATAAAATATTGTGGGAAGACCAAATTTCCCATATTTGTGACCCTAAGAGGGTTGGAGATGAAAATCACTTGTCGATAGAATGTGTTGTGTACACCCACTTAGAGTGCAATTTCAAACGGTTTGCTACAATATATACCTTCCAAACCTTTTAATTCATCACAACTACATGATCTAGGAATGCTTTTCTTAAATATTTTCAAGCACATTTACACAATTCTAAGGAAAACCAAGTGATTCCTTACTGTTGGAGTAGGAGTTTTTGGACCAATTTTGGGAACTACAGGAAGAAAGTAGACCGCACAATGTGCATGCAAGGACCACTTCACGTAAATAGTAGAAGATATTTAGAGTCTGTTAGGCACCTTTTGTCCACTTATTTTGGGCTAAGCCACATTTTTAAATGTATAAATATGTAAGGGTTTTGGGACAAAGGGAGTAGTCTTTTTTCATGCTTACGGAGAATATTGTAATTCCTTGGGTTATTTTGTGTTAAGACAGAGAGCTAAGGCAAAGTTCATAGGCTGTGTAAGAATTGTTTCATATGATAATAAATAAGTAGTGATGATTGTGGAACTAATGGTTATGTCTTGTGATTAGTTCTATTTTAGTGCACACATGTGCTATTGTATTTATGGTTTTGTTTATGCACATATTTGATATGATGAGTGCTCTGCACAATGTTTTTATGTTTTAATGCTATAAATATGTGATCTAGTTCCATGATTGTAATATTTATTTCTGTAAATGTATTGCTCGTGTTTGCAAAGATGTCTTAATATTAGGTAGAAAAGTTAAGATATTTACCTCTTGTCCATTCACCACTGCGGAAACTTGATTCTTGTAGTCCCCATCAAAGCCTTGGGTGAGACTTAATCTTCCTGTAGGTGATGCCGAAAGGGTCGATATATAAGTGCTTTGTTGGTAGATTAAGGTTACAACCTAGGTCTTCCCACAATGTGATAACAAATGGTTCTATTGTCGGGACTAGGATCTGCAACTGAAGGGAATGTTGAGCATGAGTTTTCTAGATATTAGAATAAGAACCACTGATATAACCCAAAGGAGTGGTTACAAAGGTATGTATTTAGAGATCTACATGTAATTTTCTTTAGAGAATTCCCGATCATCTTGGTTGAGTGGCTACTAAGGTTAGCTAAGCAAAACGTGACATTCCACACTATTGTGTTGAGAAAATGGGCCCCTGAGTTGATTCAACAAGTGAACAATGTAAGAAACTAGGTCTCGCGTGTAGTTAACTTTTTGATGGATAATGTACTAAGGGGTTATGTTATATAATTTTCCATAGATTACACCCAGTCATACGGTACTACTAAAAGGAATTTCTTTAAAGGTCTTTGAAAAAATTAGAGTAAAATCTCTGTTTACTTGGATCAAGATAATGCTATGTGATAAGGGGAGTTTGAGGTTGGAATTCGATCACTAGGCACCTTCACACGCATTGGGGGATTAGGGGATGACCATGGGATGGTATGCGAGTATGGGAAGGATGCGAGAGAGAATGAATAAGGAACAAATGGGATGAGAATGTCGAGAAATGAAGAAGGCATGATGAAATATGAGATTAGAGTGTTGCATAGTGGAAAAATATTAAAGTACAATAGGAAGAGGATTGTGGCAGACAAAGAAGGAAAACACAACAAGTTTGAATAATGAGGCACTAGAGCAACATTACTAATTGAAGGATTACCACAAACATGAATAAAGGAAGAGGATCCTCAACTCAGTTTAGTAGTAGAAGAGCCATTGCATCCCAACAATTGTACTCAGGTTGATCCTTATGTCAAACCCACAACTCCATGCGTGTCTCCAAAATATGAGGTAAGGAATGAAATTTTATCACAAATACTTGTAGTTAGTAATAGTAGTGAAGGTAGTCTAAGTAGTGGAAGTAGTGAGACAACCCATACTCATCCAACAATACCAAGGCAGAGTATTGTGTAGTCCACAATGGTAGACCCTACACTGAGGATGCTTGTATTCCATAAAGCGAGTACAAAAGATATGAGACAACATTTATTTGTATGTGAAGTGATATGGACCATAAAGTAGTTCATAGATGATAATACAAATATTACATAGTTAGTGACAACATTCAGAGACCACGCGCTACTTTGGTTTATGAAGTATCAGTCCACTACACCTGCAAACCAACCTAAAACATTGGAAGACATTAAACAAGATCTACTGAAAGAATTTAAGAAATCGAAGTCTGAGTTGCAGTGAATTATGGAGATAAAATAGATCAAGAAATTACATAATGAATCTATATGGGATTTCGATTAAAGGTTCAAGGTATTGATGGACCAACTGAACTTCTAGATTCTCGATGAACAACATAAAGACCGGTTCACTACAGGATGGTTACCACATATATGTTGTCCATTAATGTAAAAAATATTACATCGCAATTAGACACCCTAGATATTGCTATGAAATTGAAAGCATACTCTGTAGGAGAAAGCAATGCAGGGATGGGTCAAGTTCAGTCGTAGTTAGCAACACTAACAATTCAATTGCAAGAGATTGCTAAAGGAAAGGAAAAGTGTGAAGAGGTATGGTGCGTTACCTCTAGAAGGAAAGTTCACCACAAAAATAAGTGCATAACATTTAAATATATTTGGATACAGGATCTCCAAATCCCTTCCATGCAGGACGAGGGGTATGGTGTGAAATATGTTGAATGGGAGGGAGTCACCCCCCACAACTTGGACATTGTTTCAAAAGTACCAGAGCACTTCCAGGAATTTGCTTGTAATTTTTTCAAGTCTATGGGACATGATGAAAAATATTGTCACACACTTGATCTCATGAGGGAACACACCTTAGATGCATACATAGTATAAGGGGAAGCCGAAACGAAAGGAGGGGTGCCACAAAATAATACTTAGAGGGATTACAATCAAATAAGAAGAGGAGGATTCAAAGGCCATGTAAGAGGAGGATTCAGCAGTGGTAGAGGACCAATTATTTGATATAATTGTAACCATCCTACACATTTTTCCTGTGATTGTATGAACTCTTGTACAACATGAACATATTGTAGAAAGTTAGATCATGCGATGAAAGGTTGTCCATAGTTTATCACGAAGTGGCAGGAGAAAGGGAACCAGAACCAGAATGTGTAGATGATATCAACAAAAAATCATGATGATTACACAAGAATAGTTGTAGTTACATGTAGAGGAACTAGAATAGGAGTTGATGCAACATACCAAGGAAATATAACTAAAAAATTGATTAAGAAAGAAATATGATCACCTCCAATGTTTGATCCTTATAGGGAGAGAGATACATATAAACAAGTGAGGAAGGAGCTACTAGAGACATGATGCAGAGCATCAATGTCGTAACCTTTGTATCACCAACCACCTGTGTATGATATGCCTCCAATATATGACTACTAAATTGTAGAGAGGCCACTTGAGAATAAAGGTACTTTAAAAGAGTTCTTAAAGAGTTGTCTAGAACTAATAAAGGATGAAACTACAATAAATATACCATGCAAAATGATGGACCATTACACACAAAATGGAAAAGCACTTGCTACTTAGAGCACAATTAACTATGTATAACACAAGAGAAGGACAAATAGGGAATTTCAGTTGAGTGTGAAAATACGAGAGTATGATATGGATTATATCATATTGGACTTGGGGCTTGATGTGAACATCCTTCTGAGGTAGACATGGGAAATGACAGGTGAATTGAATTTGAGATGGTCAACTGTTTAGTTGAAACTAACAAATCAACACAATATTGTTTTTATTGGAAGATTAATAGGAGTGAGTGTTGACATTGATGGAGTGTGTAGCACAACAAATTTTGAAGTCACTGAGACAGACTTGGATAATGGTAACCCTTACCGAGTGTTACTTGGGATTGAATGTGATTTCAATAAATAGGATATCATTGATATATAAAAGAGTAAAATGATATTTGAAGTGGATAAACTAAGAGTTACTATGCAATAGGATCCCACGGAAGGAAGAGGATATGTGGAACCAGTCGAAAATGGAGAATTGGATAACCTTTACAATATGACTGTGCAAATGGATGACTATGTTGATACTACTACTAATGATGTACTCAGTTATCCAAGTATCAACTTTTTCTAATCTGATTTAGAAGAGTCCTTGGAATATTGGAAGTAAAGTATGCATGAAGTATCTACAAGGAGATGTGCATATATCACTCGTGCATTGTGTTGGATTGGCGTTGAGGAATGTGATCCCCCAAATTATTATGGACTAATATATATAGATTATTTTGTCAAAGAATTTGAAGTACAAATACCATAACAACAAAGAATGATATCCTTAGATGCCGAACTGAAAGCCATTCCTACAAGATGGTGGGCTACGTACAAGGATGAAGTAGAGAATTGGTAGCAATGTAGAAGGCTGTTACAGGTCAGTTTCAAGATTGAATATACTACGTAGAAGCATATCGGGGGAATTTACCCTGTAAATTATCTTACACAATGCATTTTGACATGGAATATAGTTCCTAAGCAAGAGTGTTTGCACTTGTTTGTACACACTCTGGACACAATACTGAAGAAATGGTATATAGAACTAGAAGTGTGCAGAGGCACATCTAATTAGGAATATTTAGCCATAAAATTCAAAGTAACTTTTAATTTTGAATATGAAGCTCATTCAATAGACACATTATTGCAAATTATAAAAAATAAAACCTTTGCATCAAAAGAAACGATGGGAGAAAATCCCCTATGCAGTGCACACATAACGTATGTGACGGTTCAAGAAGTTTTGGAATTCTATAATTTCACTGAAGGATACTAGGTGGATGAAGGCCTAAGGAATATACAAGTTCCCGAAACCAAAGGTGAGTGTGTATTAGAAGGACCTTAGCTTGGATCTACTAAATTTACAAATCCATTCAAAACACACAAAGTGAACATTGATACAAAGGATAACCCCAAGTTTGTGAATATTAGGGATTATTGGAATGAAGAAATTGCTGAGAAGATTGCTAATTTAATACGAAACTATCAATATATTTTCCCAACCACATTTTCAGAAATGAAAGGGATTGCAGGGGAATTTAATGCCCATTTTTTTAACACACAGTAGCCCCATCTGACTTT
This sequence comes from Pseudotsuga menziesii, assembly GCA_001517045.1. Taxonomy (NCBI): domain Eukaryota; kingdom Viridiplantae; phylum Streptophyta; class Pinopsida; order Pinales; family Pinaceae; genus Pseudotsuga; species Pseudotsuga menziesii. The sequence goes on from LPNX010021536.1 coordinate 325,605, forward strand.
ATAGTCATACAGAAGAAATAATTAGTGGTTAAGGTAGTAGATTATCATCTTATAACAAGGAATTTGTATAAGTTAGGTGTAGATGGTTTATTGTGACGATGTGTGATCCAGATGGATATCGGTTTCCACCCACCTATTCCACTGACTCAAACAATTCTCCATTTTGGTAGTTTCCTAGTTATTTTTCTATGGTTTCTTGGGTCCCAAACTTTCAGTGCCGTTTTGAGGCCCTAAATGAACTTTTTTGGGAGATTGACGCAGGAGGGAGAGGGGGGGGGGGGGAATCATGGTTTATAACAACATGCATTTAAACCCAATCAAAATCTATAAATCNTATCGAGCACCCAAATCAGAGATCGCATGCAAAAGTTATGACCCCAGGAAGTTGAATGTTCAACTAACAACCTTGGGGCCATAATCTTTACGACAGTTCATATTCTAGGGTTTTGTTTTGTATATTTAGGGTCCTCTCCATCATGATTATTATAAATAGGCCCCTTTGGCCTCATTTTGTATTCATGTTGGCACATATGAGCGTAGCAACCACACCTCCTCTCAGAGATAGCTACCACAATTGTAGCTGTTGTATTTACAGTCTGTTCTATTTCCTCCATTTAATAGAATAGGTGTTTACTGTATCTATGTTTTCATTGAAATATGTCTGTGTTTTGATTTTATATATGCTCTTTCATTTCTTTCACACATAAATCCGAATTAGTGGTATCATAGCAATCTGTTCTTTGATTGTTTCTCGGTGCATGTCCCCGACAAGGTCAGAGTATAGAGAGTTGGGTCTTGAACTAGTTTAACTTGGGAAGACCACTTTCTCCACCCCAAGTGACCTCCCATGGTGGAATAAAATAGAGACGATGGAGCAGGATATCCTATCAACTTGTTTCTCGAGGAATCCCTCGTGCGACAGAGGAACAAGATGATGGATAGTTTCTCCCAAATCCTTCTACGAATGCCAGTTGTGGCAGATGCACCTTCAATGAACAACCATTTCAAAGATGCAACTCCATTCAAGGTACAAGTTAACTTTGATATTACTTTATTTTAAGGCCATATCGATGCCGATGCCCTATATAAGTGGTTGAATGTTCTATAAGGGTATTTATCTATCCCTAATTTTTTTGACAGGGAAAATATCACCTTTGTGCTCCTCAAGGCCGTCCCCCATGTAAAAAATTGGTGGGAAACTTATTGGGAGCAAAAATCATCGCACGAGTCTGGAATGTTTGAGACAAATCCCAATTGGGCCTATTTCATATATGCCATTAAGGAACAGTATTACCCCATGGGAAACTATAATGACTAGTACAAAATATTGACCATTCTGCATCAAGAGAGGGATGAGATAGTGTCAGAGTACACCAATGACTTTCATACCTTGCACACAAATATGGGTATCAAGGAATTTAAGCGGCACATGGTACTAAAATATCACAGTGGACTACATCTATACATCTGAACCAAGATGTACTTCCTAGAAATATCTTCACTTTGATCTGCATATCGATATGTTCTCAAAATCGAGGAGAAATCTCTGCAGAAGAACAAGCTAGGAATCCACCGCAGAAGCAAGGGAAGAGAAACCATGGCTTGTAGAACATAGGACAAGGAAATGGAAACTAGTCCCACCACAAGCAAAGAAGGGTAATGGAAAGACAAATAAGGACACCAGGAAGTGGTGCGTGTTCCACAAAATCCCCTCACACAACACTAATGAATTTCATTCAAAGAAGTCAATGGTGGTTAAGATCAAAGCTTCAAAAGTAGATCCTGATTCTAATTCATAACTCAATGTCACAGATGTAGACTATGGGAAGCAGATCATTGATGCAAAAAGCACTGTCACTATTTCTACCACACAGATTCAACTAGAGGATCCTAAAGAGTGAGAGGTAGAGGAATGCCTCTTCCACTCGCAGATGTGGGTGAAGGGAATTCCACTGCATTTTTCCGTTGACAATGAAAGCCAAAAGAAATTTATATCAATATAATTCATCAAGATCTTGTAGCTTCCGACAACACCACACCCACAACCTTACAACATCGGTTAGCTAATCCAAGGGCGAGGTATCCACATTACTCAACAATGTCGCCTACCATATGGAATCAAGCCTTTCAAAGATGAGGTACTGTGTGAATTGGCCCCACTTGAATTATGTGATGTTATTTTAGGACATCCATATATGTGGAAGCATCATGCTATATATGAGTCATGACCTCACAGTATCATTGTCACTTTGGGAGGACAAATCTATCGGATACCAGAGACAGTTGCACCTGCCAGAGTCTCGTAGGGTAGGAATATAACATCCCACACCAGGAAATTCTCCCTCTTCACAATTTCCTCTGAAGGAGAACATCATGTCATAGAGATATCCACACCCTCTACACATGGTCTCTCTGCTCAGAAGAAACAAGAAGAACACAAAGTGAGTTTTCCCTTATCCATTCAAATACCTCTAAAGTGCAAGGCCACACATTCAAGTTGCTCATATAGAAACAAATCATTCAGACCAGTTCATAAAAAGGACAACACAACAACCAAAATTGTTGAACATCTCTAGTACATCCATCGACAACAATTACATCCATCTGAAGATGTCAAAGAAAGGCAACCTCTTCACTTTAAGAAATGTTGCACCAGGAGATCAACTCACCACATAGTTCAAGATATGATACCAGATTTGATGCAATGGAGACCATTGCATCCTAAGGGGGGATAATTGATCTAAATGAATATCAGTGGTCACCCACCTATTCCACTGGGTCAAAATAATTATCCATTTTAGCAATTTCCTAGTTATTTTTCTATGTTTTTTTCGGGTCCCAAACTTACGGGGCTATTTTGAGGCCCTAAACGATGTTTTTTTGGAGATTCAGGGGGACAAATTGATTACTTAAGAAATTCTTTTGGAACCAATTGAAATATGTAAATATCACATAAAAATTTCCAACGGGCTATCGAACGCCCAAATCGGATACCGTATGCAAAAGTTATGACCCCAGGAAGTTGACTATTTAACTAACCACCTCCGGGGTATGCAAACTTTATGACGATTCATCTTCTAGGGTTATGTTTTATACCTTTAGGTTTCTTTCCCTCATGCATATTATAAATAGGCCCCTTTGGCCTCATTTTGTGTTCAACTTAGCACGGATGAGCGTAGCAGCCACATCTCTTCTCAGAGACAACTACCACCATTCTAGCTATTGTATTTACAGTATGTTCTATTTCTGCCATTTAATAGACTATGTATTTACTGTATCTATGTTTTCATTGCAATATGTATGTGTTTATGATTCTATATCTGTTTTAATAGACTAAGTATGTTCTATTTCTGCCATTTAATAGACTATGTATTTACTGTATCTATGTTTTCATTGCAATATGTATGTGTTTATGATTCTATATTTGTTCTTTCATTTCATTCACACATAAATCCAGATCAATGTGTATTATAACACGAGAGACCTATAATACTATCATATGCACATGAAGAAGTAGCGGTAGGCCACTATGCAAGGAAAGCAACAAATTAGAATATTTTGCACACAGGACTTTGGTGGCCCACCCTTCACAAGGATGCAAATAAGTCCTGTAAATACTTTGATGTCTAGCATTGGACCAAGAAGCCATGTAGAAGAGATGAGTTTCCTTTAATGTTGCATGTCATATTGTAGGATTTTAATAAATGGGCAGTTGATTTCATTGGACCAATAACCCACTATCCAAAGGTCAGGAGCAAGATATATAATCACCATGATAAATTACTTAACTAGATCGGATGAAGCAGAGCCTATCAGAGATTACAACTTGTAGAAAACTATGCGGTTCCTATTTAAGAATGTGGTGACATGGTTTGGATGCCCAATAATTCTTATGATTGACAAGGGGACCCATTTTTTGAATAAAAAAATTGCAGGTTTGACAAAGGAATTTCATATTTATCATCATAAGAGAACACCCTATCATCCTCAAGAAAACAAAATAGTGGAATTATTTAATAAGATATTCAAGAATGCACTAACAAAGGCATGTACTGTAAATAGAGATGACTCGGACCTGAGGATTCCTGTGATTATTATGGGCTTCTAAGACAACCTGTACAAAACTATCGAGACATATACCATTCCGTTTAGTACATGGCCAAGGGTTAGTGATTCATATGGGGTTCATTATGCTAAGTTTGCACTTTGTTGCGCTAATAGAGCTCACATATTTTGGCACAGTAGAGAAAAGACTGTTTGAGATACTATAATTGGGGAAGACCAGTTCATTGCAGGATTTCACCATTAGGTGTAGAAAGTGCACGAAAAGGCATGGCATGACATACATATCAAACAAAATAAGTTCAAAGTAGGAAACCTAGTTTTTATTTATGACAACAAGTTTTTTGAAGTACCCATGTAAGTTTCAAATGAACTTGTTGGTCCATATGTGAGAAAATTTGTGTTAGATGAAGGCGTCATTTAGTTGGAAAAATTGAAGGAGGAAGTTATGGAAGGATTTGTTAAAAAAAGTCTGTTGAAACTGTATAGGGACAACCATCCTTCTACACAGGAACCCGAAAAATATATGACTGAAATGAAAAAGAGAAAAATAGAGAAAGAAAAGAGAGAGTAAAAACAAAGACAATTGGAAAGAAAAAGTAAAGAAAAAGGAAAAAAATAAAAATGAGAACATGCCATAGAAATGAATGGTTAGATTTGTGTAGAAGGAGTGCCTGAAGGAGAATCAAATTGCACACACAAAAAGTGAGGATGAAGATATGCACAGAAGATAGGTAAGAGAATTAAAGAATAGACGTGATGGAAATACGACAGAGACATAACGCCATAAATACAAGGACCAACAATGAGATTTCAATAGGTAGGAAAATCTAAGGCAAATCTAGACCAAATCCAGACTCAAATCTATAGATTGTGGGCATCAAATGCATAATTAAGTGCAAAGATGGATGGGACAATTATCAAGAGGCTATAAAATCAGATGGAAGGTGATAAGAAAAGGGCATATAGCTTTGATCATTGAAAAATAAGTTGAGCAGATTGGGGCATAATAGAGAGAAAACAAAGTTGTAGACAAAGTAGAGTCACAACGAGAAATGGCACCATCGAAGGAAGCATAATTTGTATCCATGAAGAAGACGTGCACCAAGCATCCATCAGTACCATTCCAAGAATAAAATCCAATACCAGGAACATTAGGGACTATCCAAATGAGGTTTCCAAGTCGAGGAAGCCAACAACAAAGCTAATAAACCTAACTAAGGTACCTAAGTATAACATGGTTACACCAACAATTCTGGATTGAGTGGAAGTTGAGGATGCTTTGTTGGGATTAGTAGGAGCTTTCCAATATATAGACCATGACATCATAGAGACAACCAAGTTTCCATAGCTCAAAGGAGGGAAGTATATTTTCACTAGAACCAACTCAAACTCACTCATAGTGTTGGTTGAGACACAACAGTGGGAAATGGGACTGTAGTTCAAAAGCATTCTAAACCTATTGTATATCCCACACTTTAGGAGGAGTGCATAAATTAAAAACTATGTATAGCTATTGTTGAGTTGCATACATGGAGGATTCCTCTATTTGGACATGCTAGTTTCGATAAACACTTAATTGTTTGCACGGATCACCGGGTTACTAGTAGTAGGGGAAGACCCAACACCACTATTCAAAGATAAGAAGCAAGATAAATAAATCATAGAAATAATGAGGGAAAAGTATGATGCAGAAAAAGAATGTGTAATGTTCCTCCCAAGTGACTTACTTGATGTTGTGTGTTCATAACCCCTAGTAACTCTATTATAGGAGGGGTTAATTGTAAAAACAAATAATGAATGTGCAACTTGTTAGACTTAGGGTAAACGTTTTTCATTTTAAATTATTCTTATGATGGTTTAATTAAAGTTGATTCTATGTTACTGTACTAGGTGACAGGGGGGCGCATAAGGTCAAGTGGACCATGTGGTTATCAACAAAAAAGGCAACCTGGAGGAAATCAAGAAATAACCAAAAATATAGGAAAGAAAGATAGAAGCATGCTAAAAACAATAAGAAGAGAAAAACAAGGATAAATCAAGAAAGTACATAAAATATGTCAGGGAGAAAAGTTGGAAACTCTTGGAGGGTGCAATTTATAAAAAAGAAGAAAGGAAATTTAGCCTAAAAGCAGGAGGGCGTAGTTTCCAAAAGGGAGAAAAGGCATGTCAAGGAAAAATCAAGAAAGTAAGAAAGTTTCTTCATTCACTCTTGAGGGTGCACTGGTCAAGGAATCTTGAGCATGAAGACAAATTGTCTATAAAGGAATGAGAGTGCACCCCTCTTCCAACTTTTGTTCATTCTATTTTTTTCTCGAGAGCTTTGCTTATCGATGGTTGAGAGATGTGCCTCAACTGATATTTGGGTGACGTTCCCCTTAGAAATTGTGTTCCATCCTTATTCATGAAGTTATTGTATACATTAATGGAGTATTATTAGAGGCATTGAAGTAATCTTCCAAGCCAATTCAAGTTTCATTGCAGATCTTGGAAGTCTCGCATTCGAATCTTGAAGTTCTTGTTACTCTTCTCTTCCTTTCTGAGCGTTGGAGTTAGATTCATGAGTGGGGATTAGTGGATTTCAGCCATTAATGAAAGTGTTTCAGGAATACATATCAGATCCATAATTTCCCCAATTCTTGAAGAAGTACAAGGGTTCAAATATCTAAGTTTTTTAGTGATTGTGGCTTCCCATTGCATTGTATGGAGGTATCTTGCTAAAGAATACTCTGTAAGCAATTTATGAGATCTAGTTAGACATACCATGAATTTTCTTGATGTAAATAATACTATCTACAAAATTTATGACAATTTTAATAAAAATGAATGAGTTTCACATGATTTAATTTGACCTTGTCTAGATTTGCACCTAGATTTGACTAGTTTTACTGTTTTATGCATAAGTCAACCTCACTGTCACTAATTTCAATCATTATTGTTCTTAAATGTCCTTAGCACACTCATATAAGGATACAATTCTTATAACATATAATTCATACCCCCCTTTCCCTATTTGGGAAGGCTATAAGATGAACCTAATGAGTTGTCCTAAGAGCTAGTTTTACTAGTGCGACCCCCAAAATTTTTCTAAACCAATTTAGATATGTAAAAAACTGATAAAACTAACCCATACATCCATATGATATTTTTTAAGGTCTCCCTAATCCCCATCTTATCATCACTAGTTTTTGGAGACTGAATTGTAAAGGTTCTAATAGGCATAGGTTGGGACTCCCAGGAGCCTGAAAGTAGACTTCATCCTGGATGATGTTCAAAATATTAAAGGACCCAAAACATTGTGCTTAGGAACATGAACATTAAGGACCCTTTCTTTCCTTTTTGATCTTACTGAATCTCCTTTCTGCTCACTCTTCCAGCTTGCAATTTTCCCTGATTATTAGCTAGTTTCTTGAAAATTGTGTAAGAGAGTTAGTGAACCTTTGAATATGTTCTAGGTTCATTATAGAAAATTCCAACATAGACATCACCGGTATAAATGATGATTTTGTAAGTTTTACAATGCAAGTATTTTCTTGCAAATTATTGAGGAAATGTTGCAAATCCCAAGTACTAGTAAGATTAATAGTAGCCACACAGAAGTGCACATCAGGCATAAAAATTAACTGGGAGACCTTCTTAGTCAATGTTTTCTTAACCGAATACAAGGAATCACAAGAAAAAGGCATGAAGTTTCATTATTCCTGGATTTTAATTGTGCTGGTTTCATGGAGGGAGCTAGAGGACACACAATTCATGGACACTACGCAGGAATATTGTTGACAAAATGCTATGTTAACTTATGGCATACTGGGAACAAGAACATGAAGCATGACAACCATATAAATTTCTATGTATACAAGGAGGTAATAAGAAAGAGCATTGAGATCACACCACCCATCCAACCACATGTGATTGAAGCATATAAGAGAATTGCATGCTTCAAGGAAGAGATGCGCCGTATGTATGTTTAGGCAAAGAGGGACCCAAATGCGCAATGGTTTCCAACACATTTCAGACTAATAAAGCAATATGTCTGTGCCATTAAAAATGATTGGGATGCAGAGTGGAGTGTTCCAGTACCTAAATCAATTGAGGTAGATACACAACAAACACAACAACAAGAGCAGTAAGAAGGGAAAGGAGAAAAATAATAAGGATATAAAGAGGAAAAAACTAATTATGCAGATGGTACTACATAGGGAGAAAAAAAGAAGGAGTATTACAAGAAGGTAGTCTCCTCACATCAACAAAATAAGAGGTAACCGACAAAGGATGTACTTGTCGTGGCACTAACTAAATATGACTTGGACAACATTGGTGATCAAGTCAAGGAGATGAGGGAACAAGAATTGGAGCAAGTGATTATAAGAAAAGAAGAAATGCATGCAAATATACAAGATATTTGTTGTTACAAATATTGGAAACAACCAGAATAACTCCAAGTACGGCAGAATAAGACTAGATAGAGAGCATGGAGCAAGGAAAACCAATATCATAGCCATCATCAATATCAACAATGCACCATCCTTTGAAGATATCACTAAGAGATTTAGAGTTTCCCATAGTAGAGATGTAGGAGCACACATTGGAAGAAAGATTAGCTGAATTGATATTATCAAAGATACCCACATTTGTTCTACACAACTTGCATATAAGTGTTGGATAAGAAATCAATCACGCATGGATTTTGTGTCTATAAAGTGGATTATGATGGCTGCAGCTAATGAAGTATTCCAAGTGGAAAATTAAAAAAAAATGTGCCAAGAGAAATAGGAGGCTATGCAGAAGAATGCAAGATTGCATAAGGTAGTAGAAGCTGTTTACAACATTATACTAGAAGTGTAAGTAGAAAGATAAATCCTGGTGGAAGAAAAAATAACAAATATTAGTGAATACATCCAAGGTTTCCATGCAATGATCGTAAATATAGAAGCTCACACCATGCCAAGCACCTTGCCGAAAGAACAAGCACACAGATAGAAAACAACCACTGTAGCAGTAGCAAACATTACCATCTTTGGAGGAATTGTGAAAAAAGATGTATGAGGAAAGTACACGTGTCTGTACCAAGTTGATAGAGAATGTTGAATTGAAGGAAGTAGGGTAGAGATTGCAACATGCACAGGAGAAGGCACATAAAATTAAGGAAACAATGAGCACGCTTCCAGCACTAGAGCATATGAATGTAATGATTGAAAATAGGAAGTAGGAGTTGGAGATAAACCAGTTAAGATGCCAACAACAAAGCGTTGCACAAAATATGGAGCCACTGTAGGAGGAAGCATTCAAAGTGACATAACAAATCACTACAATACAAGAAGTAGTAAAGCAGTCGGTACAAGATACCGAGGAGAAATTGTGGGAACCCCTCACAACATAGATGACATAGGTCATTACAGAACATGAAGCTAAGGCAAATGAACAAGTTGTGACTACAAACTAGTAAACACTTCAAAAGTTAGTGGAGATGATAAAAACAACACAACAAAAGGTATGATAAACAAAAGTTGACATGAGTAGACATAATAACTATCATAATAATCATCCTCATCACATGATTATGATGTCATTGTGTATTGAGACAAATATTGGTATGACTTCCATTTTAAGAAAAAAAATGTTACGTTCCATATGAGTACTGCACCCTAAAAGTCACTCATAGAGAATTTTAAACCCATTAACCTTGAATATCAAAAAACAATTTTGTTTTGTTTTGTTTAGGACCCAAGATCTAATATTACATCACCATATGGTAAAACACCTCTTAATGATCCCATCACAGACACATAATCTAAAAAAATCTCAATAGAGTCAAGTAACACCTGTGACATAACACTAAAAAAATCATTCAAAGAAGATGCAAGGAACCCTTTTGATTGGCTTAAGGATCACAATCTTTTCTTTTAATATTCCCTCAAGATCCTTTTGCTTCATCGAAAGCTTCTTTAAACATATCATTAGCTTCAATGTTGAGATTCTTTGAGATATTTGCATAATAAATGACATGAAACATAGGTTCTGTTAACATGACTTGATCAAATAATGGTCTTAGGACTAGGTTTTGCATATATTATGTCTTGTTCGATTGCTATCTTTAATAAGATATCCAATTCTTCATTTTTCCCCATTACTTGTGCCTACTCTTATTCTAGCTTTAAAAGAAATCTTGCAAGAATCAATTCGATAAATTACATCACTGGAGAAACTTTTAAGGATCTCTACTTATATTAAGGTGTAGAAACCTTGGTGAATACAACTAATTCTTAAAATCCGAACCATAAAATGTTTGTTGATATTTTTAAAAAAATATTGAAAATTCTAGGGATTTTTATAGTTTCTATAATTTTTTGTCTATATTTAGCATAAAATACTTCTATCCTATAAAATTTGGGCCAATCATTAAAAAAAAGTAAATTGACAAATATTTGTTTTGAAAAAGAACATAAAAAATAGTTCGTGTGCCATATTTAGCCCTTAATATTTTCCACCTACACTATTAGCCGCACAAAACCCAAGGGTGTCTTGGGAAGCCCCATAAAAAGTCCCACACCTTGACACTTTTGCCTTTGGGATTTATTCTTTCAAAAAAGAATCTATTTGAAGTTAGCCTGGAGAAGGAAGTACCTCCATCTCCTTGAACATAATGGAGTTCGTTGCTAACTAGATGGCCCTTAAGGCAATATGAGGCATTTAAGGGATTTATCATGAAACCATTTATTCATATATTCTAACATAGGTGTTCCTTACCAATTTCCTTAACCTCTAGCTAAGGGAAAAAACAATCTAGACCTCAGAAAATGCACAATGAACAGATAAATGATCAATTGTTTATCCTGTCACACTTGCAAATTGAGCACATTATGGGACCTTCCCCAACCCTCCTTTGAAGGATATCACATGCCAATGATTTGTTACCTAAGAATAACCACATAAATATCACTACAAGGAAAACACCTTCTAGTGAATACTTTTGCAGAGGATTTTAGTGTTACATGATTTAAAGTATGTAGGTTTTCACAGTGAGAAGACATATTGCTAATTTCTGTCAGAGAATTTTGAAACCAACGTTTCAGGTGGTTCCTCCACCCATCATCAGGGTTCTTGCTAAAGCTATAAGATAGAAAAGGACATGCCCAATAAATCTATAAATACTAAAAATATAGTTGTTAAGAAAATATATCCGTTAAGAAAAATAAATTGGTCAAAATTAGAATTAAAATTCTTGTTGGTCAAAAACCTATTTTAATTTGAATTTGAAATTTTAAATAAATATGATTTTTAATTATAAAAGTACAATAAAATAAAATAAATAATATGGAAATTAAATATGAGTTGGGAGAAATATAAAACAATCCAACAAATTTTAATTATAAATATCAAATAAGAAACAAATTAAAAATTGGGGAAATAAAAAAACTTTTAATTTTAATTTTAATTATAAATAATTAGAAAAAACTAGAAATTTGAAATATTTTAATTAAAAAGTATAAAATTAGTTAAATTTTTTTGAATATGCCAAAATTTTCAAAAAATCCTCTACTAAAACCTCTCTCATTGGTAAAAAGTGGTTTGGAGGATGTTATAATAGAAGTTTGTTATTAGTAGATGCAGGTTATAGTGGTAATGCATTGGTGTTTCATCAACATAAGCATGTCAATACTTAACATTTAAATTGTCACCTTGGTGTGCTTTACACATACCATTTAAATTGTACATATTAATACTTTTCATTTATATAAATCCCCAATGTATATTTAATGTTATAAAGAACTAGTGCTTATTATCCATGTTAAACATACTAGTGAATACCTTTCACTCATACACAATGATGCTTATATTACCATTCACAATATTTTATGCTATAAATTTAACAAAATGGTAACGAGTATTAAATTTATGTTTTTTTGGGACCTTGATGCAATTTATATACATATTCTCACCAATGCAAATTATATATATACCACTTGAGTAATGCTATAATGGTGAGTTTTTTCCCCAAAAAAACTTTTTTCTTGCTATTATATCAATCAAAGAAAATTTTTATAGTAGCATATCTCCCTTGTAGTATGATTCCATACATATAGGACAATGTTTAACTCTCAAAACAAGTTGATAAAGTAGAGCCTTTTATACAAAATATGCATCAAAAGTATCTAGATATTTCAAAAACTACTGACATTCCTATCAAAATTTAGAGTTTCTCCATCATATATTAGGCCTCTTTCCATATATTATTCAACTCTTTGGAAACCAAATTTGAGAGAAATTGCACTTTTAGAGAGTTCATCAACCCTTGTATTGTAAATCCTTGAGATATGGCTAAAGGAGATTTTACTGAAAGTTCTGCTTAAATCTTGGACTTTCTGGCACCATTTCTTAAGAGAAAGCACCTATATATTCAATGGACCATTCATCCAATCAATTAGTACTTTGGAGTCTCCAGAGATATTAATATCTGATATTCCTAGCAGTGTGGCAAATTTGAGAAGACCGAGAAGGCTCGGTAGCTCATCCTTTGTATTGGAGCCTTGACCACCACCCATCCTTAGTTTAAAATAATGGTCTTTATTGAGACCAATTATTTTAAAATAATCATTGAAGATGTTAATACTCCTAATCCCACATATAAAAGCATTTGGTCTAAAATCCTGAAAAACAACATTGTTTCTCGAAATCCATAGAGACCAACATATAAATATAGGCAACAATTTAAAAGTATCACTGCTGTGAAACCAATTTGTAAATGAAGTCTCCAAATTTTCAGTACCCCAAAACAAACTGAAGCCAATATAATCTTTTGCAATGGTCCGTACCTATTTGCAAAAATGACAGTTAACAAAAATATGGATACCTGTTTCTTCTTCATGTCCACAAAGAGGACAAATACTTGGCCCTTGCCAACCTCTTTTCCTTAAATTGTGCCAAGTAAGCATTTTATCTTTAAGTGAGAGCCACCATAAGCATTTTAATTTATGTGGTAAATTCCATATCCACAATCATTTATACCACCATTTTTGTTCAAGATTATTCCCATTCCTGGATATATATTCGTAGTCCAGTTTTGTTGTAATAATGCCATTCTTTTTATTTTCTGGCCAAACCAAGATATCATTCCTAGAATTGAGTCTGATCCCAGCTTCCTTAAGAACTTCTATGTAGGAATTCCACTATGTATCCAAATCACCAGTGAGACCCAGATCTCTAGAATTTATCCAATACCCTCCTTTTAATAATGACCATTTAGGCCCTTTTTAGCAAGTCCAGTGTCTTCATATTAATCCAATCTAGGTGTTCAATAATTCCACCAGACATATAGGAATTGTCTTTGTCTCCAATAAAAGCGTCTACACATGTAATAACACTTTTACCATTACAAATTTCCCAACAGGTTCCCTTTTTCAACCAGTGTATGACACACCCCGGTTTTGACCCCGTTGCATTAAATATACATGATGTATATATTGAAATGATCATGGTGCGGAGCTAAAGTCCAAGGCCCCACCATTGATAAGTTATGCTATGTTTTGGATTTAAACTTGTGACCGATGGTATATCGGGGCATGCGACACATATTAAGTTTATCATCATGTAAATATGCATCTTTAATTAAATAACCCAACCAGCTACGATCGCGGCAACTAAAATGAGAAAGGGGCATGATTTTCACAAGGATAAGGGTGGGGAATTTGTCAAACCTTGGGCCAATGAGGGAAAATACCCATGTGTCTTCTTTCCTTGCCTTACCCAACCACCTTCATTAATAATTTATACTGGTAGCTGGGGGAAATTATGGCAGTTATGGTTTTGGGAGTGGTGTGGCAGGACTGTCAGTCCATGCCTACACGCACACTCCACCGCGCGCATCCTATCCACTGTCTGTTCACCTCCACGCATAGGATTTACCTGGTTCTACACCTGCAGGAATTCCACTCTCCCCACGACAGTGCTGGAGCGCTCACGCACTCCCTACTCATGTCTATCCACTGTTTGTTCATCCACGCACTAGCTGGGAGCTATTCGTCCTCACGCAGGGACCATGCCTGTTGATTATTCTCACGCACGGTAGTTTATCTGGTTTTTACTCACGCTGTTACTCAGGCTAATTTCAGGTTGCTGTGGTCTCCCTTACGTGGTGTTTGCTGTGGTCTTCTTTACATTTAGAGGGACGGGAGTCTATTTGCTATTCACACACATGCTGAGCGTATGTATTGTTTTCCCCAGTGTGGCCTGTGTAAGTCATTTTCCGTTTTCTTAATTGCCCAGGATGGACTGCTGTCTTCCTCGTGTTGTGATTGTGGTTGCTGTTACGTTGGGGAACTCTTGTAAATTCGCTTGAGAGTCATTTTGGCAACGATAGGGCCAAGAATGACTCAGGAATTAGCTTCCCTGTCTTAAGCTGTATCAGCTGATTGATTGCATGTGTGCATTGGTTGGTCTTCGGACTGTGTAGGGAGTAGGGATGGGGGCTTGGTTTGCTTGATAAACCTGGTGGCTGGAAACCACACATATAGGGCTAGAGGGTTGGATTTCTTCTCCACAACCCCTGAATAGCACTGGAAGGGAATGCAGGGCCTGAGGGACTGTGTAGCAGAGAAGGGACTGATTCCTTGTGTTGGGTGTGTGTGGGTGTCTTAGAAGTCAGGCTAGTTCTGGTGTAGGTGTTCTTGGCTCTGTAATGAGCCCACCAGCTTAGCATTTAGCCTTTCCCAACTACTGGATGGCCTGATAAACCCACTGTGTTGGCTTGGCTATGCTTTGTGTATCCTTGGCTATGTGTAAGCCTGCTTGTTCCATTATTCCTTGGAGAATCACGCCCAGCTCGAGGGTGGCGGCACTGCTGAGAGGTTAAGGAGCACGCTGACCTATGGTTGGGTGGAACGTTGCAGCGACATAGCTGGTTGCGGATCGAGTTCTTCATAAGATAAGTGATCTTGCTCATTTTACTTCCACAATCATACTTCTGTTAATGATTATGATGAACATGTTGATGAATGAATTCTGTATGAATGTGTGTTGTTTCCACTGCGTATGATAAATATTTGCATCTGTGGATGTTCTAGTTCAAATTATTTTACATCAGCATTCTGTTTCAGTTAGCTTATGCCTTCACATGTTCATGGGGCTGGTTGCTCGGATGGTTAAAGCCATGGGGTCGCGTCCTCTTCTCCTGTCGGAGGGATGGGGATGTGACAGTGTATCACTTTGAGAAAACTGATCCACATCACAGAAGCTCCAATTGGATCAAAGATTGAATTCCTTATCCAGTGAATAACTGGCCTATTTTTTAAATACTTAGTTCTCATGACTTTGCTCCATAAACCTTGATCAAATATACATCTCCACAAATATTTTAAACAAATATCCGAATTGAATAAATATAAGTTCTTTATACCCCACCCTCCCAAGTGTGTTGGAGTATCCAGGAGTTCCCATGGAGCTAAATGAAATTTCCTTTTTGAACCAATGCCTACCCATAAAAAGTGGAAGATCTTAGCTTTGATATATTTAATGATTGAGGCAAGAAGCATAATCATGGAGCACCACTATACTAGAATACTTTTCAAAGTAGCTTTGATTAATGTAAGTCTACCACCCAAGGAAAGAAATCTATAAGACTGGTTTGATATCTTTTTTTCAATCTTATTTAAAAGACAGAACCAATATTTCACCCTATAGTTGTTAGGTTTTAAGGGAAACCCCAATATTTGAATGCATTTTCCAACTGATTGATCTTGAAATGAAAAAGAGACTTAATCTCTGTAGTAAAACCTGGTTGAAATTTATGGATGAAAGATCAATATTTTTCTATATTAACTTCCATACCTATAGCATTACAAAATGGATCCAACAGATAATGCATAGTCTTCCATTCCTTAATATTACGCAGACCAAAGAGGATTACATCATCTAAAAAAACAAAGGTGTAATGATAAAATCATCTGAAAATTTTATACCTAAAACATTCCTTCACTCCTAGCTTTTGTAATCAGTCTGCTAAGGCCTTTAATGATCAATAAACATAATAAGGGAGAGAGATGAAAGCCCTATCTCAATCCTCTTGAGATTTTGAAAATGGAGGTAGGAGACCCATTTATAAGCACATAGAAGTTAGTAGTGGATACACAGGCTACAATCTAGCTCATTATCTTCTCAGGAAGACCAATCTGAAGAAGGACCAACCTCAAGAAGTCCCAATTAACTTTATCATAGGCCTTTTCCAAATCAAGTTTCATAACCACCGAACTTAAATTCTTTGTTTTGACAGTGTGAATATACTCCTAAGTCGTACCAATGGCATCTAGAATCTGCATGTTGGCTAGAGAGAAAAGGATTTATTCTATCTGCTATGATCTTAGTCACCAATTTATAGACCAAATTGCAGAGAGAAATTGGCCTAAAATCAGAGAAAGTTGTAGGAGAATCCTTCTTCGGGATTAATGTGATGAAAGTTGCATTCAAGGATCCAGACATATGAAATTATTTTCTTGAAAACTATGCAACATCTAACATATCTTTTCCTGAAGTCCCAACTAAGTTTATCATAGGCCTTTTCTAAATCAAGTTTCATAACCACCGAACTTAAATTCTTTGTTTTGACAGTGTGAATATACTCCTGAGTCATACCAATGGCATCTAGAATCTACATGTTGGCGAGAAAGAAAATGATTTATTCTATCTGCTATGAACTTAGTCACCAATTTATAGACCAAATTGCAGAGAGAAATTGGCCTAAATTCAGAGAAAGTCGTAGGAGACTCTTAAGTGTGTTTCTTTAGTATGCATTTGTAAATATTCTAATCCGACGGTCATGATATGTTCTAGACATAGAGTGATCCGACGGTTCAACTTCTCTTAGATCATACCTACCATTGATCCGTGGCTTAACACCCGATTGGTCTATGATCTCTATTTAAAGAGAATAGAGGGTCCTTGGCTAGTTGATCGATTATGAGAAATTCATGTAACTTTCTTTCTTTTGCATAATAAATTGCTCGAAGTAGCTATTTGGCTGGGGCCGTGGACTATTTCCCACTTGAGGGTTTTAACCACGTGACAAACATCGGTGTGTTGATCTGTGATCTATTTGTGTGAAGCGGTTTCTCAAGGTGTTCGGTCTTTTGGGAGTACCCTGTGTACCCGAACATGGTATTAGAGCTTTTACGAAGAGCCGCATTCGGTTTTGATCAAGATCTGGAACTAGTGTTGCCGAAACTTTGAAAGGGTTTCTGGTTTTGGATTTTCTGTGCATTCTTGGCCTATGGGAGCTGTTCCATTGTGTCCGGAGTGCCATTTCCATTGGGAAATAATTTTTCGTTTCAATGAAAACCGTTTCCGTTTGCTCCAGAAACACCCATTTCGACAAATCTGAAGGTATAATGTTACAGTGACGGATTTGTTTTTTGTAAATCTCTCATATTTTATCAGTTTATTATTAGATCTTTTTTGTTTTAGTCTCAGACTGTTGCCTTCCCTGACTGCGTATGCTCTTTGCCGTGCACCTTGCGCAATCGCGGTGAATCAGAAACAATAAGGGAATTTTTTTTTTCTTGTCTTCTTGGCTATGTATGCTCTTTGCCGTGCACCTTGTGCGATCACGACAAATCAGGAACAACGAGAAAACTTGAAAACGTAGACTTTCTGGGTAAACTAACCAAGATCTTACCCCATTGTGTGGATTTTTTTTGTTTTTGTTTTTGTTTTTCGTTTTTTTTTGTGATTTGCAGGAAAAGAAAGCAAGCACAGAAAACGAGAGAGAAGAGTTAAAAAAAAAATCCCCCTTACTCTTTCCATTATTTTACGTACCTTTTAAGCTTAGCTCACTTGGTCCAAAGTTGCTTTATTACTTAATAGGTCTTGAGTTCAAGTCTTATTAAGCTACTTTTTAGTGCATGCAAATTCTATTTTCAAGTTACTTTATTGTAAAAGTGCATCTCACATAAATAAAATAAAATAAAAGTGAGTCACTTAAGTTTTTTAATTTATTGCCGCACTATTTAAAAGTCACATTATTGTAAAAGTGAACATAACTTATTCTACAAAAGTGATTCACTTCAAAGCAACTTTATTGTAAAAGTGATTGTCAAAGGTTGATCTTGGGAAGAGGGGGCTTCTTTTTTTAGTAGATCAAGTTAATATCTGCCACGTCACTATTGGAGACATTTTCAAATTTTTCTTTGATCAAGAATTACTTCATCATCCAGAATCAGTTTTAAGTGCCGTTTTTTTTTAAAATGCATATTTTTTCGAGCTCTTTGCATCCAGACAGTTAGCTTCTATTATTTCAGCCATTATTTTATAGTATGGCTGCCCCTTGTGATATTATACTTACAAGTTCTAACTATTTCTCATGGAAATCTCGTATGGAGGATGTTCTGCGAAGTAGGGGAATTTTCAGGATAACCTTAGGGAAAGAAATAGAACCCACTGATGATGATAAGAAAATTAAATGGGAAAATAGATGTGATGAAGCTCGTGGATTGATTGGGATGTCAATCTCTATTGATTTGTGATTCCACATATCTGGAATTGATGAACCTAATCTCGCTTGGGAAAAATTGGAATATGTGTTTGGTAAACATAATGAAATTCGGGTCATCAACTTGAGAATGAGTTGCTTTCCTTGAATCCAAATGATTTTTCATGCATTCAAGACTATTTATCTAAGTATAAAACTCTTAGACTATAATGTACAGAATGCAAGATTAATAAAGAAGACAAACAATGTATTTATCATATTCTTTCAAAACTTGGACTTGCATATTCCGTTTTTGTATCTACATTCTACTCCATGAAAGAATACTTGACTGCAGCTAGCTCTCAAGAGCATAGCCTTGAATCCTTTTGTGA
Organism: Pseudotsuga menziesii; assembly: GCA_001517045.1. Lineage (NCBI taxonomy): Eukaryota > Viridiplantae > Streptophyta > Pinopsida > Pinales > Pinaceae > Pseudotsuga > Pseudotsuga menziesii. Next base: position 344,514 of record LPNX010021536.1, read on the forward strand.
TTCCTTAATTAGAGAGTAAGATAAGCTCATTCATCTTGGAATAATTAACAATGCAAATACATCTGGGAAATCCTTATTGTCCCAACAGAAAAAAAAGTCTAAGCCTCCCAAGAAACATAATTTTTGCAATAATAAGCAAAACAACAAGGGTCCCAAAACTTCTCAGTCAGCTCCTTCTTTAAAAAATGACAAAGGATCCAAGCAAAAAGGAAATAAGACTGAGCGTCATTGCAATTTTTGTGAGAAAGATAATCATGATGAATGTAAGTGTTTTAAGAAGATGGTAGCCTTGGAAGCAACAATGAAGAAGCACCACATCAACTTAGGTTCGTCTTCAGAATCTACCTCTCATGGACATGCACTTTGTGCTCCTGGTTACTCTTATACTGCATCTTCTTCTTCTACTTCAATTGAATGGCTCATTGATTCTGGAGCATCTTATCATATGGCTAAGGATAAATCCATCTTTTCTACTATGCATGAATGTAACACTAAACAAATATTTGTTGGTGACGATAGATCTCTAAGTGTTGTAGGATCTGGAATAGTTCCAGTAGAAAATGGTCATTTCAGTGATGTACTATGTGTTCCAAAAATTTCCTGCAATTTGTTATCAGTCTATTAAATTACTCATTCAGGTGAAGGTAAAACTGCGACGTTTACACCTCACCAAGTTGTAATCAAGGATTTTAAAAATCCTCAAAATGTCCTTGCTACTGGAACTCTTGATGATATTACCAGGTTGTACAAATATAAGAAATTTGGGTCATCACCTTTTCCTTCAGTTTTTGTTGCTCATAGTGATAACTTGAGCAAACTTTGGCATGAGCGATTTGGTCACTTAAATTATCGCTCATTGCAAAAACTATGTAAAGACAATATGGTGACTGGTATTCTGCTGGTATCTTGCAAAGATGGTGTTTGTTCCGGTTGTGTACTCGAAAAACATCATCGGGACAGTTTTGACAAATGTGCCTCTTGGCATGCCTCAGTTCCCTTGGAGCTTGTGCATAGTGGCTTGTGTGGCCCTATTCCATCTGCTTCCTTTTCTAGTTTCAAATATTTCGTAACTTTCATTGATGACTACTCTAGACGCACTTGGGTTTACTTCCTAAAACTTAAGAGTGAAGTATTTAACATGTTCTTGGCCTACAAGGCCCTTGTTGAAAAACAATCTGGTCATCAAATTATGAAGTTAAGATCTGACAATGGAGGAGAATATGTTACTTACAAGTTCATTGCTTTTTGCACTGAATAAGGAATCCAACAACAACACACTGTTCCATATACACCACAACAAAATGGTGTAGCTGAACGGAAGAACCGCACTTTAAAAGAAATGGCTAATTGTATGATCCAATATAAGGGACTAAGTCTTCAATATTGGGCTGAGGCCATAAATTGTGCAAATTACATAGTTAATCGCACACCCACTAAATTTTTACAAGGTATAACAACGGAAGAAGCATGGAGTAAAATTAAACCAGATGTAAGTCACTTTCGTGTGTTTGGTTGTGAAGCATGGGCTCACATTCTGGATGAAAAACGGAAAGCATTGCAGCCTAAAAGTGAAAAGTGCATATTTGTTGGATATTCTGAAGATGTAAAAGGTTATAGACTTCTTCAACCACATTCTCATGATATAATCATTAGAAGAGATGTTAAATTTGATGAAAATCTCTTGGCCTGCGAGCCTAACTTTGTGGGTGTGCCATCTTTGGCCTGCTAGCCTGATTCAGTGATTATGCCTTCTTCTTCTTCTTCTTCCAGCTTCCTTGACAAGTTTCCAACTCCAGTTTATGATGATGACAGTGAGGATGAAAATCCACCTCCACCTGCTTATGTTCCTCCGATTGCACCAGCACCAATACTTCCTCGATGGGTCCGTTCAACATGTGAAGCAGCCGGTGATCTTGTCGGTGATCCTAGAGATCAACGTCGAACATGTTCTTAGTTTCAGCGAGCCTTTTCTCTTTTGGCTCAAGTTTCTGAGAATCATGATCTAGAAACTTTTGCAGAAGCTTCAGGAAATCCAGATTGGGATGCAGCTATGGATGAAGAATATTGTTCCTTAATGGCGAACGATACTTGGGATCTTGTTCCTCTTCCAAAAGGAAGAAAACTTGTCAGATGTAAATGGGTCTACAGAACTAAGTATGCATCATATGGAAGTGTTGAAAGACTTAAGGCAAGGTTAGTTGCCAAATTTTTTTCCCAAGTTGAAGGGATTGAATACAATGAAACCTTTGCCCCTGTAGCAAAAATGAACTCCATCTGCCTTGTTCTTTCTCGTGCACCCTTACATAACTGGGAAGTCCATGAAATGGATGTCAAGTCTGCCTTCTTATATGGTGATTTAGACGAGGAAATGTGAACAACCTACTGGATATGTTTAGAATAACTCTAGCCTTGTTTTTCTCCTTAAGAAATCCTTATATGGCCTTAAGCAAGCTCCTAGAGCTTGGTATGCCAAAATGGATAGCTTTCTCCTTGACACTGGTTTTTCTAGATGCCATTATGACCCCAATGTCTATACCAAGAAAGTAGGAAACCATTTCATCATACTTGTTCTTTATGTTGATGATCTTATCCTTACTGGTAGTGATCCTAAACTTATAACCCATGTGAAATCCAGTCTTAAGCAAAATTTTGAAGTGTCATACTTAGGACATTTGCATTATTTTCTTGGTCTCCAAGTCTTGTAAACCAAAGAAGGAATTTTTCTTTCCCAGTCTAAGTATGCTTGTGACCTTATTCGTCACTTCCACATGGAATATTGTAAACCAACCCCTTCTCCCTTCCAGTTTGGAGTCAAACTTTCTACCACTTGTACTTCCCCTGAAGTAGATTCCACCTTGTATCGTCAGCTTGTTGGTAGTCTTTTATACTTGACTCATTCCCGTCCTGACCTTTCCTTTGCCGTTGGTCGTGTTTCCTGTTATATGCAAACTCCTCATGAAAGTCACTGGAAAGCAACAAAAAGAATACTTCGATATATTCGAGGTACAATTCAGTTTGGGATTCATTACAGTACAGGGGGGAAACCTTTGTTGGTTGGTTTCACTGATTCATATTGGGCCGACAATCCTGATGATCGAAAGTCTACTGTAGGTTATGTTTTCAGTCTGGGATCTAGACTTGTCACTTGGGCTTGTAAGAAACAACAAGCTCTTGCTCTTTCTTCAGCAGAAGCAGAATATCGAGCTGCAGTTAATGCCAGTCAGGAAGCTTTATGGCTTTGACAGATCCTTTCAGAGTTTGGATTCGAGCAGCAGTAGCCTACTCCACTTTGGTGTGACAATCAAAGTGCCATCAAGCTTGCCAAAGATCCAATTCTACATCAGCACAAGAAACACATTGAGCTACACATGCACTTAATCAGAAATCTTGTTCATGATCGTGTTATTGAAGTGCTCTATTGCCCTACATATGATCAAGTTGCAGACATGTTCACCAAGTCTCTTACAGAAGCAAAGTTTTCTAAACTTCGGTCTATGTTAGGAGTTCAGGAATGTGTCCTTAAGGGGAGATAGGCTCTAATGCCTCCTTCCTTCTCCTAATAGTGTCACTTTTGTAAATTATTCAATCCTATCCCAAGTTTTTCTTAAGGGGGGATGTTAGGATATTTAGACACTTAGGAGTTAGTTAAGATCAACTTGTGTAATATATCCGTTAGGTAAAAGTGTGTTTCTTTAGTATGCATTAGTATGCATTTGTAAATATTCTAATCCGACGGTCACGATATGTTCTAGACATAGAGTGATCTGACGGTTCAACTTATCTTAGATCATACCTACCATTGATCCATGGCTTAACACCCAATTGGTCTATGATCTCTATTTAAATAACATAGAGGGTCCTTGGCTAGTTGATCGATTATGAGAAGCTCATGTAACTTTCTTTCTTTTGCATAATAAATTGCTTCATGTAGCTATTTGGCTAGGGCCATGGAATGTTTCCCTCTCGAGGGTTTTAACCACATGACAAACATGAGTGTGTTGATCTGTGATCTATTTGTGTGAAGAGGTTGCTTAAGGTGTTCGGTGTTTTGGGAGTACCCTGTGTAGCTGAACAACCCATTTATAAGCACATAGAAGTTAGTAGTAGATACACAAGCTACAATCCAGCTCATTGCCTTCTCAGGAAGACCAATCTGAAGAAGGACCAACCTCAAGAAGTTCCAATTAACTTTATCATAGGCCTTTTCCAAATCAAGTTTCATAACCACTGAACTTAAATTCTTTGTTTTGACAGTGTGAATATACTCCTGAGTCGTACCAATGGCATCTAGAATCTGCATGTTGTCTAGAAAGAAAATGATTTATTCTATCTACTATGATCTTAGTCACCAATTTATAGACCAAATTGCAGAGAGAAATTGGCCTAAAATTAGAGAAAGTCGTAGGAGAATCCTTCTTCGGGATTAATGTGATGAAAGTTGCATTCAAGGATCCAGACATATGAAATTCTTTTCTTGAAAACTATGCAACATCTAGCATATCTTTTCCCATAATATCAAAAAAAACCAAGAACAACTTGACTGTCCACCCATCAGGGTCAGGACTTTTGTCCATTGAAAATTTGGATAAAACCTTTTGTATTTCCTTTAGTGAAATTTCCTTTCCAACCTCCATACCTTTTTTCTGATTAAAGAAAGATGGAAAAAGTTCAAGAACGTTTAACTGATTACCAATTCGAGCTTTCTTTTGATCTTTGAAAAGGGATTTAAAGTGAGATTCTGCAACTTCTTTAATCTTTCCCCGAGGAAAGGACTTTGAACCATTTTCATCATAAATCTCCCATATCGTATTTAAATTCCTACAATAAGAAGCATAATTATGGAAGAACTTCAAATTCTTATCACCTTAATCTAAATAGATATGATTTTGAGCATCAATTTATCCTCATTCTTCTTTAGGATCTCATCCTTCTTGCTGGTAAGGGTTTCTTTGACTTCAGATGAGAGTGAACATGTCAGATTTCAACAAATAATATCATAAATAACAAATTCAATTTGATGAAGATTGGATCTTTTCTTTGTGGTTTTTCTTTTGGTCCAAGAGATAATATGTAGTTTAAGAGCCTTCAACTTAAAAACTAAAAGATCCATGAAATTCATATTTCCAGGACAAATAACATTTAACTAGAATTCCGTGACCATATGGCAAAGATATTCATTTTTTAACCAAGAATGATCAAATTTGAATGGTCTAGGTGTCTCCAGGGGGTCACCATCAATTTGAAGAACAATTGGGAAATGATCTTAAATACTAGTATGCAAAACCCAAGTTCTATATCTTGTATAAAAATCTACCAGAGTTTCCTTCATAATAAAATGATCAAGTCTTTTACCTGCTTCTACACCCACTTGTTTACTTTTCCACGTAGGAGTGAGATTTCAGTGAACGACATCAACTAACTGGTACTTCTTAAATAGATATAAAAAGTAATCAGCCAAAGGGCATGAAGAACAAACATTTCACCAATTGTCAGAGGAGTGTAAATTAGAGTTTAGGTCGCCAACTAATATCAAATTCTCCATATTTAATAAACCACTTGCTTCGATTCTTTCCCAAAACTACTTTCTCTCTTTATAAGGGGCATTACTATTAAGTAATTGCAAAGGTTTTTCAAAACCCATGGCTTTCCCTTCCAACAAGATCCCAAAATAGGTACTAAAAGGTTTGAAAGAGTAGGTAGAAGGATTCCAAGAAGCTACCAACCCACCAAAGAGATCATCAGTATCTATGGCACAACACTCCCAATCTTTAAGGATCCGTAGGATAAAATCACATGATTTAGTTCCTAAATTCATATTTTCTTGAAATAAATAGATATATGCTTTATTAGAGTGAATAAAATTTTTGAGGGCTTGAAATTTTTGGACACTTCCTAAGCCCCTGATGTTGTAAGAGATACCTATCATTATAGAACCTCTACAGAGAGCTTATGTGCTTTAAGTTCCCTATTGGAATCAACCAAAATTTTACAATATTCCTCAACCATATGAATACTATCCGAAATCAGAATGTAACCATCTTCTCGGAGTAAGTCTTTTTCACCTTCATCAATAATATTTTTCACTATGGTTCTTCTTCTTATTTTTTCTTCGGATCGTCACATTCTTACATCTTATAGAATTGATTGGAACACAATCTGAACTACCCATGAATTTGTTAACGCAGGTGGTAAGTGGGGTTTTTACTGGCTCTATAAATGTTTTTCTATCTATGGTACCCTTAGCTTCAACCCTTTTTAATCCAACATCAGAAGAATCGAGAGCCAAATCATCAATAATACTTACCATAGTGTCAGAGCTCGTATTTGAATCAATAATAAAAGGGTAATCATATGGTTGCATTATCATCTAAAGAGTGAGGGTTCCCTAATTTAGTACTGAGATGAATCTTGTTAGAGTGAGAAGTGTTACGGAGAGAAATTCCTATGGCTTGGGTTACCACAACAGACAGCTAGACTCCAGAAATCAATCTTTCCCAATATGCAATAGAAATAAAAACATCTAACACTAAAGGATCGAACCTCGTACCTTGTTCCGGACGGTTGAAGTAGATCCCCGTTGAGCTTTCCAATCTTCAGCTTGAATTGTTATAGCACGTCCTCAACAACAAGTAAACAATACAAGCATACTATATTTCATGGCATTAGATCTATTCTAGCATATATAATCAATAGTGTATAAGCATTTGACATATTCCAATGGATGCAACATTCATTCAAATACACATTACTGGACAGGAAAATATATTTCTATTAATATGAATCAGAGATTACAAGTGACAACCTCTGACGGCACGTCTGCGAACCGGAGAAACTGAATCCCCCACTTGGGCCTCCACCACCTCAATCCTCCATCACTCCGATAGCAAGCTCACTAGCAAAGGAAAGCTTGGGAAGAACACAACAGTGCTCCAAAGGGACAAAGGGATGCAAACTCAAGTATAGTTCTGGCAACAATGGACTATAGTTTCGGTACTCTCAATTCTCTCTTCTTGATTTCAATGTCTCAATGGTTCCTTATATAGCTTTCCAAAGTGATACTGAAAGGTCGAATCCATGCGATCTCAAGGCATATGGAAGGCCATGAGTCATATGAGTCGAATTCAAGGCAAGGAACGGTCCAACAGTTTTGGATTATGCACACATCCCGATGTACACGACTATATAGGGAATATCCACGTATGTACGCGGTTATCGGGGAAAAGGACGCGTATATCATTTTTGTAATGTTTTTAGGGATGGTCAATGATACATCAAAAGACAATAAATGGTCCATAGGGAATAATGAGTCTGCAGCTGGATAGGGGAAGGCCATACAATGTGTGATTCACCTAGTGTGGTGAAATCCGCTATAACAGATGCCCCCTAATGTATGAGATCAGAGGGGTTATACGATGGCCGAAATACATTATAAGTCCATCCCAGAAGTGAAGTGATGAAGGTACCCAAATGGAAGACCAGCCACCCAATCAGCATAATACCATAATACAACTCTGCATATAACTGCAAGTACATAGAGCAGTCCCGGATACATAAGAGTACAATGGCCATGAATAGGCATGAAACATGATAGAACATATGTGGTCATCGCCACGTACGATATACATAGATCAGAATCTCCATGATGAAGATATACAAAGTACAATGATCTCCACATAGGCTGAAGATATATAACAAATCAAGATCTCCATAGTGGCTGGAAATATCTGACATATACTGGAACAAGTCACGAGAGATGAAATCTCATGAACGCTGGCACGATCAAGGAGGTAGCATATAGTGGATGCCACCAATCTGGAAGGTCTTCTACACAAACCGCTACGAGTACATGTCCTAATATGCGAATAGAGGTGTCGAGGTCGAACATAGTAGTCCATCGTCTGATTAC
>LPNX010021536.1:364123-410745 GCA_001517045.1 Pseudotsuga menziesii
CAATGTACGCGACTATATAGGGAATATCCGCGTATGTACGCGGTTATCGGGGAAAAGGACGCGTATATCATTTTTGTAATGTTTTTAGGGATGGTCAATGATACATCAAAAGACAATAAATGGTCCATAGGGAATAATGAGTCTGCAGTGGGATAGGGGAAGGCCATACAATGTGTGATTCACCTAGTGTGGTGAAATCCACTATAACAAGAAGCCCTTAAATATGATAATCTTAGAGGGGATAGGTTTTGATAAGGAGCTAGTGAAAGGGTTTTTCTTAAAGCTGGTTCTCCTAGAATAATCCTTTTCCACATAAGTAATATACTAAAGTTAGTTATAAGTCATATCTTTATAAGGAACATGAGAAAAACATTAGGCATACCTTTTGAAATGTACACATTTTCCTTATGAGTTACTTCAACAAGGGGATCTGTCCATAGCACAACAAGAGCCTTCTTCTGAAACTTTCTAGGAGGATTCTTCACCAAAAAATTGCATCCACTTTTGACATGCACTGTATTATGGAAAATAAAACAATATAAATGAATAACTTTGTAATCCAACCTCTGTTCAAAGGATATATCACCCCAAATTATCAAAAAGGACTCTGGTAACCCATCCTGGATATCAACCTCTACCACTACTCGAGCCATCCTTTTGTCACCTGACCGTAATGAGTCTTTATCAACAATAATGTAATTCCATAGATGATTTTCTATTTTCATTAAGAACTCCTCCCTTTGAATTTGTAGGGGTAAACCAGGCAACAAAACCCATAGATGTCATTTATACACCTTTTGAACTAGCAGGTTAAAGTCCATCGTCCAATTCCAGAGAACCAGAGAACCTTCATTGATTATCCAGTATTCTTTTAGAACCCTCAGTGCGTGGAATTATCCAAGAAAATAAAGCAAAACCAGCCTCTAGGAAGCCAAAGGACATGTGGAGAATAATTGAAAATGGGTTTCTAGTTTGTATATATTCAACCAATTCCAGCCAACTCATTTTAATATATTCCAGTTTTCCAACCACCACTCATCTCATAATCCTTCTACCTTCTTCAACGTAAAATCCCTACCAATATATAGGATTTCAAACTCTTTTTTAACTTTTACATCCTTTTTCTTCCTCCTAGAACGAGCTAGAGAACCATCAAGAGCATTATGGGACAAAGTCTTGATGAGATCCACCACAGATGGTGCCCTGTTGTTTTTCCCCACTATTTTTTCCTAAACGTTACTGGTTAGGGAACCAAGATCACCTATTTCCACCTTAACATGCATTGTATTAACTGTATTCAGAGCCATTTCAAGAAACCTAGAGAATATCGAGTTATCATAGTGGTTCTGTATTAGAATACGGTAATATTATGGATATTTAGCCTCAGCTATCTCTCCTACAATGGGAGCCTCTGAACCAAGTTCAATGAACCCTAATTCTAGGGTGCCAAAATTTGGAGTCTTGAAGCACTCACTACACTTGTCATGGAGGCCAAGATTGTAAAGGTCTCTTCGATCCATCTATTTCCCACTGACCATACCAATAGTCCGCAGTGCATTATGCAAAGCCACCTGTCCATCTCGATGAGTAGGTGTGGTCTCATTCGAATCCAAAGGTGGTTTTGCATCGTATGAGGATATTTTGAAACCTAGTACCCTTGTATAAGGTACAAATGAGTGTTTTTCCTTCTTTATCAACATAGTAGCTTGAAAAAACCAGATCATCGAGAAAAATACTTTACTTCCCACTTTTATTTGTCTTGGTTGGTACTAGGACTTTCGGCTTGACTCCAAGATGAAATCCAGGATAGGGTTTTCAGAAAACTCCATTCCGCTCCTCCGATATCTTACTTTGAAAATTATCACTCTTACTAATGGTGAGTTTATAACAACAAGAAGCATCGACCTAGTTTATCAAATCAAAACCACCAGTTTGTAATTTCTCACAATGTAAAATAAATATCAGAGTTAATCATTTACATATTCCCTAAACTCTTTTGTGAGTTAAAAAAATATAATGCACGAATATAGCTATATTTTAATTAATTGTTTATTTTAAATTTCAATTATTCATAAAAATTAAATATTTTTCCTAAAATATTGATATTTTAATTTTAATTAGTGTTTTGATATAATCATTATTAATGTGTTATATCATCTGATTACACATCTACACATTATACTATTTAACCATCCTTATATAAAATTTTAGAGTATTGGACATTTCCAATAGAATACACAACTTATTTTATGATTTATGAATAAGAGACCATTTGTCATACAAAATGAGATAACATAAAGGTTGATAATAAGAAAAAAATTCAACATAGATGAGGGGCTTATTTTGAGCAAAAACTGGAAACTGTGATACAAAAAAAATTTAAAACAAACTAAGCAAAATATAGGAGCCGACATGATATTAAAATGTTTTTTGCCTTAGTTTACAATTTATACACTAAAACATAGCCTCACATTCCATCGAGATATCCTTTCTCCTGAAGATGGTCTCAGCTACAGAGTCTGAAACGTATGTCGAGATTGTCAACACCAAAAACATAGGTTTTCTCATCTTCAAAATGAATAAGCAAAATCTTAGTTTGTATTGCTACAATTATTGCTAACTCGTGGTCATTCAATCGAAACAATATATCTGATACAATAAGCAAAATGTTTGATTTCACAGAAAACATTTAACTGCAACTTGCAGGAACATTTAATTATATTGTTTTCCATTCTTCACTTGAATTGGTTCCATTGCTCAAGTTGCTTACATGCCTAATTTCTTCATCACTTGGATTTTTTGATCCAAGGTTTTGTTGTTTGTCTTGATTTTGTTCCTCCTCTACATTGCCCATCTACAGACACCTGAGAAAAGTGTTATTAGTATATATACATTTACAATATAATATACATGGTTGTGTAAATAAAAAAGAAGACCATAACAATAAGTTATTCATAAACATTACACATCCTTTCAAAGCAATTTTTCATGCCATCTCTCAACAACTCTTTTGTTGGATCCACTCCATACTTTGTTTCCTACAAGTTTTTATATGCCATTAAAAATAGTTGATACAACTAATATAAATCTTTCTTGTTCTTCCATTAATTATAAAAGAGGAAAGTAGAACAACATAACTACTTACAAATTTCTCAATGATGTTTTGATACTACAACATATACTCACAACCCATTCTTAACCTAATGTTAATCAATTCCAACTCTTCTTTTTATGTTAGAACCTATCACAAGGGATTCACCTTGTTGACTGATATCTTATCATGTTCATTCAGAAAGGGGGGTTTTTAAATTGTAAAAAATAAGGTCAATATATTGTAGTTATTGGGGGGGGGATGTGGAGTAGGGAATGTGAGGTTTATATGTATTGGGGGGTATAAAAAGGGGTATGTAGTAAAAATAGGGAATACATACAAAAAATAGGGTTTTTTAAATTGGAAATATGTATTGGGAAGGGGGTTCAACAAAAGGATTTTGGTAGTTATTTATTAATATCTAGTGAAATTAGGGGTATTATTTAATATCCCATGAATAAAGGAATTATGGCATAACTTCATTGAGGGAAGATCCCATGGAGCCTGTTAGAACCAAGTATGAGTGTAATTTAATCAAAATATAAAATTCACAACAAAGAAGAAATCTTAAGTAAGGAAAATACAAATTATATTCATAAACTTTGTAGTCAACTGTTTTCTTTCTCGTTGTCCCATATTATGTGATGAATGGGTTCCTTTTTCTTTTCTCTTTTGCAATGAAACAAATAAAAAATAGCATTTCATGTAATAATTAAATTAAATTCCTTAGATGCAGGTGTTAATGTGATATCATTGACCCCCTCATGCCATTCTGTATGATGGTCTAGATGGTAAGTATGCAAGGGAGGAAGAGCATGAAAAGAGACATTCTGGACAAGGGAAGCCACTTAGACATAACTCCTTGATATGGCCAAATCAATCTAATGGAGGTTACATTTACGTTTTGGATCTGGAGTGGATCTGATGGATCAATCTCATGCACAATATAGGATGGAGACAACATTTGTTGTATCATCTCTCTTGATGGGGGTTAAATTATTCCATGCAATCTCCTTAAAAAATTTCAAACATTTTATGGGGCATGAAATAAGATGGTCAAGGGCTTGATTTGAAATATCATTTTGTTTATATTTTGCACAGGACAGGGGGAGGAAGTGTGGTTTAAACATGACTCAATAGTTGCAAAACAAGCAAGTAAGAGGAACCCAATGTCATTTTGGGCCCTCAACAGAAGGAGATATAGATGTGGAAGTCTGTGGAAGTCGCCATGACATGTGGGACAAGATAAAACTAGTGGAGTTGGATGAGGAGGTCACTATATCTCCCTAGAAAATATTTAAGCTCGTGGGGTTTGGTAGAACGACTACAAAGAAATCATTCCATTCCATATATAGTAGGAGGTGAATTAACTAGAGCACCATTTTTTATCCATTCAACTTGAAGACGAGTATTGTAAGGAGGATATCAACTCCTATCGGACCTTGAAAAAGTTATTTGGACGAATCCTCATGGTACATGCAACTATCAAGGAGGGGGAACCAAAAAATATTTACACAACTCAGATGAACTTGGATGCAACATGAGGAAATATGGGAGATTTAGATGACTCGCTGAATCTTCATCCACCTATGGAGGATATTCAAACAATCAATCCAGTAGCAGATTCCTCCTAAACATAGTTTCTAGACCTCTAATTATTTTTCTTTTAATGATGTCCTTGCAAATTATTAGTAATAAGTAATGATTTCCAAACCATGGGTGGGAATGGTGTTAATGGTTGGAAAACTATAATTATATGCAAGACTGGACAATGAATGTTTTGATCTATTTTTCTAAATTTTGGACAACATTTCTAGGCCCAGACTAGCTCGATCAAGTGTCTGGCTTAGTTTTCCAATGGACAAACTAGCCACTCAACTAATTTTGTAAATTATGTATCTTATGGTAATAGAAGGATCCTGTACATAACTTACAAAAAAATTAAATGTACATAAAATAAAAATATCAATTATTACACATGTTTGATGCATGTTGTTGTTGACATGGCTTCTCTGATTATGCAATTATGTTTATTTCTTTGACCATCTCCTTGTACAATTTTTTGGACTTCCTACTGGCATGTTTTAGATATCACCTCTTTCATCGTTTGTAATTTTCATAATCTTCTTGAAAAAAAAAGTTTTGAAAATAAACATTCATATTAATATGAAAGTAAATATAACTGAAATACTAATTTTGTAATTTTGGTTAGTACTATATACATATTATAGAAAAACATGTTTAGAAATTATACTTTCTAAATCGTTCTTTTTTGTTATTGTATGTTTTTTCTATTTCAATTTTGACATGTCTCATTGACCATTTCTCTGGAATCACATGTTGTAGTTTATATACAATTTGACTCTTTGAATCGTTAGAATGATATTTTTTGTATTGTAAGTGGACACACTATGTCTATATTTTCTTTTCACTATATCTATGATAGTTTTATAAACCCCCCCCTCTTTCCCCTCATTAATTTCCAACACCACTCTACATGAACTAAGGACCAAGTCATTATCATTCACATCCTTCATAATTTTTATCTTCTTCGCACAACTTTCTCTTCCCTCACTTTCAATCTTTGCACAATGTTCAACAAATATGAAATAACGTGTTTGAAATATGATGGTGACTATAACACCTATTTCATTAAATTTGGATTACGAAGGAAAAATATAAACTAAAAAAGTGTGAGTTTTGATTCTAAAAGTCTCAATATCAGTCTTTCTATAGTGAAAAATTGGGTTATGAAGGAGAATATTAATTTTCAAAAGTGTGATTTTTTATTCCAAAAGTGTAAATTTTGATTGATATTTAACCTCAAAAGTGTGATTTTCTATTATAGAGCCGTGACTTTGGATTCCAAAGTGTGAATTTCAATTAAAAGATATGACACTATCTATCTTGAATTTTTAAATTACAATTCCAAAAGTGTCTATTTTATTGTTTCATATTTGCATTTGAACAATGTACAAATAAATGGTTTGATAAGTCTCCATATTTTACACACTGTACACCATGTTGGTCTATACTAGTTTCTTTTATTACCATTATCCAAGCAAGTATTTTACCAAATATCATAACTTCCATATTCCACCCCTCCATAATTTTTTAAATCCCATGTTTCTTCCTCTTAATTATTTTCTCAATATTCTAAAGTTGGGCAACACCCCTCCATTTTGTTTAATCCCATGTTTCTTCCTCTTAAATATTTTGCTCAATTCCTAATTTAGTTTGGAGACACTCAATATTTTTTATTTGTCTAAGAAAATAAATTATGCAAGTGTTTTTTTTGTATGGTTGCAACAAATAATTATATTATAAGTACAAAAATATTACATGGCAAATTTCTAGACTTGGCAGAACCACCAACCCAAACTCTCAAAATTGCTAGGTCGAGAAGTAGAATGAAAAAACAAGCCAGTCCCAGGAGGATGGATTCCATAGAAGAACTTATAATTCTTAACATTGACCATAACCAAGCAAAAAAGCACACTGTATATAAAAAAAGGTGTTACTTTTGATGACGGCCGACGGAGCTAAGGACGGTCATCAAAAGCAATAGTTTCTTCCTTCTGGAGGCTGGGGTTTTCACAAACAATGGGGAAAATTCTAAAGAAGCCACCATCCCACTCCTGTGGAGGGATCTTAGGTGTCAGAGGCTCGGTTTTGCAGTAGAGAGAAGCGCCCCCAGCAGAAGTTTGGACCCGCTTGAAGTGGTGCAAATCAATGGTGGTGGTAACTTGAAAGGTGGTGTGTAGAGGATCCAAGCTAGAGGAAATGCCAGAGTCAAGCAGAGTCGGTCGAGAGTTGGTAACCGTCAAGGCATCAAAGCTCCCAACATCCCATGCCATCATTTCCCCCATAATTGACGGAGCCGTAGGAGCAGAAGAAGACCCCAGGGTGAGCAACTACCAGGCCATCCAAATCATCCCGAGAGGTAGTGGGCTCTACAAAAGCGGAGCACCTATAAAAATTAGAGCACTTCTCCAGAGAATTCTTACCACCAGCAAGGATGGCGTTGAGGATTTTTCATTTTTGCATCCAAGTGCACTAGAAGAGCCCTGATATCCATGATGGAGGTCGTTGTAGAGCTCCAATTGGCCAATGCTTCTTCTACTAGCTTGCAGAGCATGTTTTTAATCAAACAATAGAAATTGATTTGGTTGCCATAGTTACCTGTAGTGAGGAAATCCGCCAACTGAATAGATTCCTAGTCGTCAATGAGCATGCGAATAGGAGTCAAGACACTACTGTGCATGCCATTGTTGACCGCCTTGCCTTTCCCTTGACACACAACCTCTCTTCTAGTTCCATGCCTAGATCCATGACAAAAGGTACCTTTCGAATGGGTCATGGTGAAGAAAAGAAGCTCCTAGACATTAACAGAATACACAGTGCAGAGCCACACCGAGAGCATCGAGGGGGAGCGAATGAAGGAGGATCCAGGCTTGATCATCATTTCATGCACCAATGGAGAGGGAAATAAGTAAGCCACATGAGGGAGCTGCGACATACAACTACCAACGTTAATGCCAAGGGAAGGCCTCCGTCGCATCAGATCGTAGCTCATTAACCTCACGTTGGATCACAATGAAACCATTGTTTTCTGAATCACCTCCATTAAATGGAATCCTGTTTGCATGGCTGGAGGGTGATGGGTTCTGCGTGCCGATGCCAGATGGCGGGAACAAAACACCAGGTGGATTTTTCTCTGGGAAAGCACCCGCATCCAGGGAAATTATGTAAGTGTTAATATAATGAACATTTACTTTTTGTATATCAATGCATAAGATTATAATGGAAGACATTGTTGAAATTTGGTATTTTCATTGATGTCAAACAAGAAACATGATGATGTCAAGCAAGAAGCATGGATATTGTTGAAATTTGTTATTGTCATTGATGTCAAACAAGAAACATGATGACTATTAGATTCCAACAGACATATCTCAGGAAAGAAATAGTCTTCACATAGACTACACAAGAAAAATATAGAGAACAAGAATTGCTATTACACAATGAGTTGAAGACCAATATCAGAAATATTCCATTACAATAACATTCACATTATGGGTGAATATATAATAAAATTATCAAGGAATAATATCGAATACCTGAAGAGGCAGTTGAGTCTACCAACTTAGACTGACTTAGGAGCTAACTCAATGTGGGAAAATCACCACTAGAGCTAACTAGTGCAACTCCAATTCACTAAAATAGTTAATAACCGGTTAATTGAAGAGGGTAGGTGAACAAAAGCTCACAACCAATTAACTGAAGAGGGTAGGTGAAGAAAGGTGCCTATATTCCCTTGTATCATGCAAATTGACGCTAGAGACACTGGAAGTGATCTAACTGATGGGGATCAAAGCACAACTGGAAATGAATGAATACATATTGAATTCAACTGCTGTACACTGCTGGTAACACTCCGAGTGGGTTCCTAAATTATAGGGATTGATCCTTAGAGCACCAAAATGAATGCAGATAGGCGTAGTAAGTGGTATATGTCTAGTAGATCTGTTCCCCATGCACTGGTGTAGTGACGAAGACCTCCTAAGCTAGGGAAATAAACAAATAGACTAATGTGGTCAAAGAGAAGAAAAATAGAGGATGAATAATAATCCTAAAAATGACGTCAATTAAGAAGCATGAATATTGTTGAACTTTGGTGTTTCCATCTATCATGTCAAGCCTATGAAACCAGATTGAATAAATATATAGAAAATATGTATGCAAGTATTAGCAATGCGCAAAATCCACCAAGTGATGGCACACTCTATATACTTGAATCCATTTTGAATAAGTATATAGAAAATAAGTGTGCAAATCCCAACAAGACATGGGAATCTAGTACGTAAAACCCCACAAGGATGAATTATCAAAATATGTATACCAACGAAAGAAATAATAAGGTGGTTAGATTAACCGAGAAGTAAGGAAGAAGGGGAGTCACCGAATTAAAGGAACCTAACTTGTGGACAAATATTTTGAGAAAGAAGAGTATAAATAGGAGAGAGATGGATATGTTAAAGCAATCTTGAAGATGCATATGTTATTCTATTGTTATTTTCCAAGCTTTGAATTATTGGGGTATTAATGGCTCATTGATCCAGAAGAAATATATAACAGAGAGCCAAGGATGAAGAGCATAAAGTAACAATGGAGACCTGAAAAGTGTAAAGATAAATCTAAAGTCAAGAAGATAATGGCAATCTATGCAAAAAAATGTGTCCGCAAATCTAAGTGTGTGAAGAGAACTGACCAGACATAAAATTAAAGGAGTAGTCACATAGAAGCATAGTCAGATGAGGTGTATTTGAATTAAGAAGCATTTGCGAAAGTGGTCAAAGGGTACAAAAGGAATAATTGTGCAAAAGCATATTTTCGTGAAAAGAAAATCGAAGGAAAAAATATCACAGATATAAGGGATATAGATTCCAAATCGAAGAAATAGAGATCATAGATTGTAAGAAGGATCGAAGATCACAGATCATAGAAACACATTTAAAGATAGTGTGACAGAAGTATATCTACATCTATTTAAGGGTCAAATGAAGGGGAAAGGACAAGGAGTTGAAGCTTCCTTTTATTTGGTGTTGAATAACTTGGGTGGAAGGATTGTGCAAGGAGTAAATATCAGTGTCTTTCTTAGTTTGGTGTCTGAACACAACAAGTAGGTGTTTGCATAGAGGATTAGTGTCCTCATAGGCTGAATCATGTATACAACAAGTTGGTGCTTGCACAAATGATTAGTGTCCTCACAAGTTGTTGCATATGACAACAAGTTGGTGCTTGTATGTGGGATTGGTTTCCCACTCATATTGGTGTCTAAGTGATTTGGTGCTCACATATTGGATATTGGTCCCCATATTTCTATGTAATCAGATACTTTATATGTATATATAAATTTATTTTCAAAAGTATTTATGCACAATTGCCTTTTATTATTATGATTGAGTTGAAATGGGTGCATAATTTTGTAAATTAAAAAAATGGTAATTAAATCTACGCATGATATTGAATCACCCCCCTCTCAGTGTCATCAGGAATTCCAACAGTTGGTATCAGAGTGGTTTTCTTTAGGAACAATCTAACATCTAGAAGATATATCATTGCGCATATATGGATAAACTAACCAAGGATGAACTTTAAGGGATTCTTACTACTTACGAGATGAGGACCGAAAGGGAGAATCCTTCTAGAAAAGAAGCAACCTTTAAGTCCTCCATGAAGAAAAAGTGCAACAAGCTAGAGTAGACTAAGAACTCATCTGATAAGTCAGATGAAAAGGAAGCAAAATTTGTCAAAAAGATAAAAGGGTCCATGGAAAATACAAAGGGAAGTCACCTTTCAAAATATTTGAATGTGGTAAAGTAGGTCATTTTTCTTCAAAATGCCCTTTCAAATAAAGTAGAGATAGTGATAGTGAAGAAGAATTCACTCACAAAGAAATAAGGAAGACATAAAAATATAGAAAGAAAAAGTTCTTTAAAAAGAGTATGCTTTAAAAAAGGGATAACCGTTCATCTGAAGAAGATAATGATAATGACAATTTGGGAGAAATGCTCTTCATGATAGTTAGGAAGACCTAAAAAATGAGGATTCAGAAGATGAAGAAATGGCGAAAATAAATTTTAAAGGGGAGATTATCAATGATTTGTAAGAACTGAAGAATTCAAGAAAAATAATACATATTTATAGGAGAAGATATTAAAGTGTGAAGAACAAGTCAAGGAGACAAAAAATTAGAAGTGGACATAACCGAACAACTAGACAAAATGAGGAGATGTATGAAAAGTTAGAGGCCGAATTTACTTCCTTCAAAAATGAATTACAAAAAGTTAGTATCCAGTTGTAGTTTCAACAAAAATTTAGCAAAAGTAATAAATCTAGATAAAATTATTGAAGATCAGAGACAATCATTTTACAAGTTAGGACTAGGCTATGAATGTTCAAAATCAATAGAATCAACCTATGAAATAGGGGAAAGAAGTTTTGCTGATGTCATCACAGATTCTATTCCAAGGAAATATTAGAATTTCAGAGAAATGGATAGGGGTTCACACTCTCCCTTTTATATACTGAATGATGTCTTGTTGAGAAAGATAAAGAGGCTAATTATCCTCATTGATAGATAAATTTTCCTTTCTTTCATGCTTTATTTTTTTGCTTTGCTTTTTATTTTCCTGCTTTTGTTCTTCTTTTCACTGCTTTTTCCCACTTTTCTGGCTTTATCCTGCTTTTGATTTCTTGCCTTGGTTTTTTTACTGTTTTTTCTTGCTTTATCCTACTTTATCTGCTTTCTTCTTTATCTCGCTTTACTCTACTTTACTGCGTTGTCCTTGTTTCTTCTTTATCCCTGCTTTCACAACTTTATTCTCTTTTTCTTCTTTGATCTGCCTTTTTGTTTCTTTAGTCTTGCATTTCACTTTTCTTTCCTTAATTGTTTTATTCGTTCTTTCCTTAACTTTCGTAATTTTATATTTTCTTGGCTTTCCTTGTTGTGCAATCTAACTTTGGTCAACTTTCCTCCATTGTGCCCTCGAGGATTATTTCCTTTTTATTATCATAAATAAAAATCTTAATGTATGAATATAACCACTAATAAATGCCTCATAAACTTAATTAAGTGAATTTAGCCTCTCCTAGTTAATTAATACTTTGAAACCTTCAAAATTAATTCCAATACATTTAATTTATTCTCCTCAATCCAAGGGACTGATTGGGTATGGAACTCAAACATTGAATCATTCATTATGGGACATGATAGTACTCCCCTCCCAAGATTGCTTGTCCTCAAGCAATTTCATACTAGGATGCTGTAAGATGTCTTCTCCTTCCTAAGTAGGATCCTCACTAGGTTGTCCTTCCCATTGCACCAAATACTCAATGATTATCCTTCTCAACTTCTTTTTTCTAACCTCTAATATATTCTTTGGAACCAAAACCGAATTTCCTTCATCATCTAAGGGGGGTAACTCTTTTGAAACTTTCACTTGCTTCCCTATTACCTTCTTCAGACAATACACATGAAAGAAATTCCGAATCTTACCTCTTGAAGGCAATTCTAGCTCATATGCCACCTCATCAACCTTCTTCAAGATTCTGTATGGGCCATAGAACCTTGGCTGCAACTTCTATGATCCCTTAGACTTCAAAGAGGACTGTTTATAAGGTTGCAACCTCAAATAAACTAGATCTCCCAGTTGGAATATTTTCTCCACTCTTTGTTTCTCTACAGACATTTTCTGCCGGTTTTGTGTTGTCAACAATTTGTCCTTAAGAGTTCTGAGTATGTCTTGACTCTCTTGAAGCCAATCCTTTTCCTTCTGTGTCTTACAATCACCAAATATCAGATAAGAAACATTAGGTGCATCATAACTATAAAGAGCCTTGTATGGTGACATTCTAGTGGAAAGATGGAAAGTAGTCTTATAGCAAAATTCATCCAAATGTAGCCAAGTTGTTCAATACTTTTGTTTTCTAGTAACATAGTTTCTTAGGTAACCGTCAAGCCACTGCTTCATGCTCTCTATTCGTCCATCAGTCTATGGATGTTATCTCATACTCATGTTCAAACTTGTCCCCACCAACTTGAACAATTATTGCCAAAAATTGCTAGTAAACTTGTTGTCCTAATAATTGATGATAGCCTTCGGAATTCCATGAAGTTTGAAAACTTATTTAATGAAAAGTTAAACCACTTGGTTTTCTGTAATAGTGGTTGTGATTGAAAAAAAATATGCATATTTGTATTGGTTGTGGATCTTGATCTTCCAGATTCAGGGATGTTATTTTTCAGTAGTGTTTGTACCTTAGTTTTACTATACACTAGTCCCAGCACGGGGGTGTAGACGGGACCATACCCCTAGATGGGGGTTCCAGAGGAAACGCCCCTGAAAGAAAGTTTTGGGATGTTTATTGGGCAACAATTTACGGGTTCATGGTATTTGGTGACCTGTGGTATTTTCCCATGGTAATTCCCCTATAAAATGAAAGCGTTGTAATATGGTTGTGTATTGTATTGTAGCATTGTAAAAACAATCTATTTGATTATGTGAGAGAGTGAAGAGGAAGTGTAGCGGGGTTTCTAAAGGTTGTATTCCTTCATTTTGCTGGATGGTATAATAATAAAGGACTGACAATTTTTGTGTGGACGTAGTCCATCTTGGGTGAACCACGTTATATCTGTGTCTCTCTTGTAATGTGTTTTAATATTTGCATCTTGTTTATTGTTATTGCTATGCGATCCTGTTTTTCTAAAAATTGGTTTCATAGCCAAAAGGTCTGTTTGGATGGTAAACTCATAGGAAATAAGGGTTCTTGGTTCAAGTGGGAGTAATGCCAGAAGAAGGAAAGTTTAGGGTTGAGAAGTTTAACGACCAAAACTACTAGTTATGGAAGATGCAAATGGAGGACTATATATACCAGAAGGATCTATACCTATTGTTGGGAGGAAAAAGAAAAAAACTGGTGACTAGGGAGGACGAAGAATGGGAGTTTCTTGAGAGGAAGGCACTGGGAACAATACGGCTATTCCTAGCTTGATCGGTAGCTTTAAATATTTTGAAAGAAAAGACAACAGAGGGTGTGATGAGTGCATTGGATAAGATCTATGAAAAACCCCCAACTTCCAACAAGGTATTTTTAATGAAGCATTTATTTAATATGAAGATGTTAGAAGGTGGATTTGTTGCTGACCATTTAAATGAATTTAATAGATTACTAGTCATCCAAGTTTTGTAAAAGTGAACTTTTATGATGAGGTTAGGGCTCTTCTAGTTCTGTTCTCATTACCCAAAAGTTGGAATGGCTTAGTCATGGATGTAATTAAATTTGTCCTTGGATCAAACACTCATAAATTTTATGATGTTGTTGGTGTTAATCTTATCAAGGAAATGAGAAGAAAACATGGGTGAGACATCAAGTAATGTGTTTACCATGGAGAGCAGGGGAAGAAAAAGGGAGAAAGGAAGGAGCCTTGGTAATTGAAGCAAGTCTAGAAAGGTAAGATCCAAGTATAGATTGGAAAAAATAGAGTGCCAGAAATGTGGTAAGAGAGGACATATGAAGAAAGACTGCAGAGCTCCAAAGAAGAAAGGAGACAAGCAACACATGACTACTTAGGAAGAAAATGTAGCAGGTGATGTGTTACAAGATGCTTTGATTCTTGCAATAGATAATACTAGTGATTACTGGGTCGTAGATTCATGGGCTTCATGTCATGCTACACCCCATAAGAAATTCTTTGATGATTGCGTTCCAAGTGATTTTGGACATCTTTTATTGGGGGGATGATGAGCCATGTAAAATTATTGGAATGGATAAGGTACGTATTAAGTTAAATAATGGAAATGAATGGATACTAGAATATATAAGGCATATTCCTACTGTGAAAATAAATATGATCTCAACATGGAAGTTGAGAGATAATGGTTGTTTGTCTATGTTTGGAAAAACGTGGTGGAAGATCACTAAAGAAGCACTCGTAATAGAAAAAGGAGATATGATAGGTATGTTGTATTTATGTCATAACACTGATTATTCTATCTCTGTAGCTTCCACAGAAATAGGCGCAACGTTGTGGCATTGTAGGCTTGGCCACATGAGTGAGAAGGGGATGCAGATTCTCCACTCAAAGAAATAACTTCTAGTTATGAAGCAGGTAAGTTTGGAATTCTGTGAGAACTGTGTTTACGAAAAACAAAAAAGAGTTAGATTTCTCAGGGTTGGAAAACATGAGAAGAGTGAAAAGTTAGAGCTTGTGCATACAGATGTACGGGAACCGACTTATGTAGAATCTCTTGGTGGATCTTGTTATTATGTTACTTTTATTGATGATGTAACTAGAAAAACTTGGGTTTATTGCATTAGATAGAAATATGATGTGTTTGCTACTTTTAAGAAGTGGAAAGATTTGGTTCAGTATGAGATAGGGAAAATGTTGAAATGTTTCAGATCTGATAATGGAGGTGAATACTTTAGAAAGGAGTTTCATAGTTACTGATAATACCATGGGATCCATAGAGAGAAGATAATCCCAGGAACACCAAAAGAAAATGGTTTGTCAGAAAGCATGAATAGAACGATCGTGGAGCGTGCAAGGTCTATGCGATTGCATGCAGAGTTTCCCTTATAGTTTTGGACTGATGCTGTAGATATTGTTGTTTACTTACTAAACATAGGGCCTTCAAGTGCTTTGGATAGTGGGATTATAGAGGAGACATGGGCATGTAAAATACTCATTTATGAGAAATTTTGGTTGTGAAGCATTTGTCCATATTGATAAAGAAAATATAATAAAGCTTGAGGCTAAAGCCAAGAAATGCACCTTTATTGGATACAGGGTTGATGATTTTGGTTATTGCTTATGGGATTATGAAAATCACAAAATCATTAGGAGTAGAGATGTGGTATTCAATGAAAATGTTATGTAGAAAGATTAATTGCAGAGAAATAAAGAGGAAAAGAGAAACACATAGTACATAGTGCTTGATGAAATCAAAGAAAATGAAGTTCCAAAGGTACCATAAAATCAAGAGCAGCAATAGGTACCTCAAACTCTTGCAAGTGTAAGAAAATCTACCAGTTTAAGTAGACCCCATAAATGAGTCTCTCCTTCACTATATTATTTATTGATGACTGATTCTGGTGAATCAGAATGCTATGAAGAAGCAATGTAGGTGGAAACTAAAAAGAAGTGGGAGCAATACATGGATGAGGAGATGGACTCAATGGTAAGAAACCATACTTGGGATTTAGTTGAGTTTCTTGGAGGAATAGAGAATTATAGAATAAATGGGTTTACAAGTTGAAGGAAGAAGATGGAGGCAAGAAGCGATACAAGGCTACACTTGTTGTAAAAATGTTTGCACAAAAGAAAGGTATTGATTTTCATGAAATATTTTATCCTATTGTTAAAATGACTTCAATTACGACTATTTTAAGTCTAGTGATGGTAGAATATTTGCATCTTGAACAGTTAGATGTAAAAGCAACCTTTCTCCATGGGGATTTGGAGGAAGAGATTTATATGCAACAACCACAGGGGTATGAGGTCAAAGGGAAGGAGAATTTGGTTTGTAGGTTGAAGAAGATCTTGTATGGCCTAAAGCAAGATCCAAGGTAGTGGTATTTAAAATTTGATAAGGTTATGATAGAACATGGTTATAGTAGATGGCATTCTGACCACTGTGTTTATTTCAAGAAGCTAGATAATGGAAGATATATCATCTTATTATTGTATGTGGATGACATGCTTGTTGTAGGGTCTAACATGCAGGATATAAATGTGCTTAAAAGGAAACTAGATAAATCATTTGAAATGAAGGATTTGGGTGCTGCAAAGCAAATCCTTGGTATGCAAATAGCAAGAGATAGGGAAAATCACTAATTGACATTGTCTCAAGGTGAGTACATAGAAAATGTGTTGCAAAGGTTTAGAATGAAGAACACAAAACCAGTTTGTCTAGCCATTTCAAACTAACATTGCAAAAAATTTGACTTTTAGGGGGGGTTGTCTTCTGCTTCCAGAAGTCACTTATAGGTGCGGTTTTGGATTTGGAGTTGAATCTTTCCAAAACCTCCCCTAATAGCATCGAAACTAAAAGTTTGGATTTTTAGGGGTGGGGTTGGAAGCGATAAAAACCACCCCTAAAAGTGAATTTTCATGGTGGTTCTAACCACCGCCCCCCCCAAACAAAGTGATTTTTAAGGGTGGTTCTAAACCCCCCTTGTAGACACCTATGGGGTAGTTCCAACCCCCCCTAAAATTCATTATTACAAACCTTTTGGGGAAGTTTCAAACCCCCCTCATAGGTACCTACGAGGGTGGTTACAAACCCCTATCATAGGTACCTATAGGGGTGGTTACAAACATCCCCATAGGTTCCTACAAGGGTGGTTTCAAACCCCCCTAAAACTCCATCTTACAAAATTTGGAGGCGGCCTTGACAAAACCTCCACCAATAGCACCAACACTAAAATTTTGGACTTTAGGGTGAAGTTCAAAATTCCCTCTAAAATTCCTTATGACAAACCTTTTGGGACAGTTATAAATACCCCTTTGTAGGTACCTACGGGGGTGGTTCAAAACCCCCTTCATAGACACCTATGGGGGCAGTTCAAATCCCCCCTAAAACTCCATCTTACAAACATTTGGGGGTGGTTATGAACCCCCTCATATAAACATAAACGGGGGGGGGGGGGGGGGGGTGTTGAACCCCCCTTGTTGTAACATATAAGGCCAATTTGGAAACCCCTCGTATTGACATATGAATGTGGTTTAGAACCCCCCTCATAGAAACATACAAAAATGGTTTGAAACCCCCCCTATAGCTATAATAAATCATAATAATATATATTTTAATACCAATATTGCAATATCATTAGGGACCAAAGGAATTGAACCACCAACCTATTGCTTGTAAGGCAAGCACTCTTCCATTGAGCTAGACCCCTTTAAGAATTGGGTAAATGATCATTATTAACACCAAGATTTCATCATTTTTTATTCGAAGAAAAACAACAATATCTAAATACAACCATGCTTAGAATCCAATTTTTATTTCCAAAGATAACCATGCTTTAAATCAATCATCAACAACCTACATGCTCATATCTAGAGAACAGAAGTAGATGTTAATATTAACTAAACACAAATATTTGCAATACATAAATATTACATGCAATAAAATGACTGTTATATAGAGATCCTATTAATCTTCCCAAACCCATTGTATATGTTTCCCATGATCCTTTTTATCTAGATCTATGTTCCCAGTTCTTAGTTCTTCCACATGTGCATGGAATTTGTTGGGAACTGCAACTTATCCATGTAAAGCATACATCCAACCACTTGAAATTCATGTGTACATCCAACTGCTATAACCAACACAACTTCATATGTACATCCAACCAGTAGAAATAATGCAGGTTTATGCATACAATGGAAAATTTTTATCCTTGGCTAATTTATTTTAGGCAGGAACTAAAAATTTATTTTTAACTTGTGCCTCTCCATATTGTCACAATTCTGTACTATATAGTTTTAAACATGACATTGTAAAGGAATGGTACAATTTACTTTGGAAAACCTTCATTATGTCTAACTCTAATCTTTCTTCCATCTATTTATGCTTTGAAATTTAGAAGTCAATAGTTTCTTCTAACCAAACACATAAGAAATTGAAAGTGGTTCAACTTAACACTGCAACACAAATGTAATTAAAAATTAACTAAAACCTTCACTAGATGCAAACAACGTTCTTGTAAAGAAAACATAAAATGATCCTTCAACCATTGCAAAACTAAAGTGGCTGGTAGAGAATATTATGGTGATATGTAAACTACCTTGGATATTCCAATGAACAGTTCATCAAAATATATCTTAATATAGAAATTGCAAATACAACAAGAATATACTGTCTATAATATTTTAACATTATTAAAAACACATTCATAATATTTAAAATTTGTTGAGAAATAAGAACATAACTATAGTACTAAGAACCAATGTTGTCAGAAGACTTACCAAGTATGGTGATTCTGCTTTAGTTCAAGTACTCTCCTGATACTTGCATGGAAAACTTGGCACTCGTCAGACTCGACACTTGCCAAAATCAGCCGATACTCGACCTACTCCCCAATATCAACAGATACTTGGCCCACTCGCCAGACTCGCGAAAAACAAAGACATGCTCACAAGTACAACTTAGCCACCAAAAAAATGCACCGCGCATGTGCAACTTCCATTTTGACTTGTCAAAAGTTTTTTGGAGGGAAACGAGGAAACAGGTTGTAGCATGAGAAATTGGAGAAGATGGTATTTATCTACTACAACCTTCAGATGCACTCAAAACAATTGCGAGTGAAGGATCTGGATCTAATTTTATTGTATAAGATTGATCTAGTCTCTAATTGGGTTTGGGAGGATGAATGTCCTGCTGATGATTTGAGTTGGCTTGATGAAAAGACTGAATATCTCTCTAGTGTGACATTTTCTCAAATGGAAACACCAAATACACCTGCATCACATTTTTTGCTTCAATTTAGTGATGTTGGCACTAGCTCCTCTAGGGATTACTTTAGGAGTTCTCATAGTCACACATGACACTTGAGATTGGACTTGGATACACTGTTTATTTTGATTTTATAATTATGTAATGAGACTCCGAGTTATGTATTTAAAGTTGGTACTATTTGTGAATTTGTTCAAGGAATAAAATTTTAGTTCATTATTTTCATTTTTCATACAAATATAGAGTGACAAATGTTGTATTTTCATTTTTATGAAATGATCTTATGAATTTCTACATAGACTGTGGTTTTATAACTTATACGGATTAAACATATCATTACTATATTTTTTGTGCAAAATATTTACTATATTCTGAGGTTTTTTTTTTATATTTGTCGAGTCCTAGGCCAATCAAATCTTTGTCGAGTCCAAGGATGACAACATTGCTAAGAATACACCATAGAATACCATGGATGCATAATTACCCTGAAGAAACCCATGATAGAAAAACTCCAACCCTAAATAAAGGACTATGTCTTTCTCTTTATATTATCAAATATTACAATTCAAACATAGGAAACTAACTCATTATAGAGTAAATATACAGTGGCCTAAGGGTTGCTAGAGGCAACAATGACTTTTATTTAGCTTGTTAAGGGTGTTCGTCTCTATCTTTAGTCTTCTAAGGCTTCCACAACCTTTCCTCTCAGTCTATATATGGTTGTTGTGATTTATTTTAGCCTGTAGAAGGCTGCCAAGATATGTGTTGATGATTTATGAGCTGGGCGTGACTTCGTTGGTTGGGAAAACTTGTACTGTGACCTTTATATGGGATGATAACCTGGACTATGACCTTTATGGGCTGCTAACTTGGATCGTGTATTTTGTGTGGGATGCTAACCTGGGACATGACCTTCTGGTGGGTTGCTAGACTAAAGTGATACCTATCTTAGCTGCCTAAACTAAATGGTGACTTATATGGGCTACTAGGGATAATATTGTGACTCTAGTTGGAGTGTTAAGTTGGGATGGTAGGATTTAGTTGTGAATCTTGTTGAACTACTAAGTATGATCTGTGATATTTTGGGCATGTTTAGGAGGTGGCATTACCTTTACAAAAGTGTTCTCTATCTGTTCAAGGGTTTAAAGTTTCCAATCTAATTTCTAGACTATTTTGGCTAATCATATTGAGATATGTACTTGAGATCTTCACCATTGAACTAACAACTGTTGGCTATAATAAGGAAATTACATTTACTATTACCTATTTTAACTCTAATACAATATGTAAAGCAACTGTTAGAAAAAAATTGTGTGGTTCTTTCATTTTTAGATCATCCCTAAATTCTTTGGTCTTAATATCCCTACTAAACAACCAAAAAATGGGATATTAAGACCAAACAATGGATCATCCCCAAGTTTTTTGGCTGTCTCCTTCTCAGTTGTGGTCTTCTAGGACAAGAATTCATTTGATTTCTTCGACTCCACAATCTTGTATTTATTTTGTTTCTGGAGACCTTGGCCTTTGATTTTACTTTGGAAGCCTTCTTCATTGACAAGATTTTGTACTTGCTTCTCCATTTGATTTGACTTTCTTCATCTAACTTGGTCTTTAACTTTGACTTTGACTTTGTAGGTACAAGGCATATTTGACTGGGAGATTTTCACATTTCATGCCAATAGTCTAGGAGGATCACTCCTCCATGAAAATTCAACTCTTGATAAGTAGTCCACCGTAGGGGTCTATAAGCGAGCTTCCTAAACTGTCACAAGATAGTAAGAACATAACATTTCCCAATATACTAGGGAAAAATGGGAGGCCTTCATGATGAAGGGGTCACAAAGGGGAGATCAAGAGAACAAATTCATAAACCTTAGACCAAGGATGCAAACTTTTATACCTAAATATCGTCACCACCATATGTAGAGAACCCAAACATTAGATTATCCCTAAAATCCCAAAATATGAAGTGAAATACTATTTTTTCCTCATTACGTACAATTTTACAAGCATAAGTTGAGCACCGCCTTTGACTAGTTAGTAAGGTGCGCTACCTCCATAAAACTCAAGTAACGCTTACTGTCTCTTGATAGTAAGTGGTGCCACCGCTTATGGCCTGTATACAATGAGTGGTTCTTCCCTAGCACCGGTCTGTCATAGTGGAGGAGAAGCGGCGCCCTTGGTAAAAAGTGAAAAAGAGAAGTCTTCATGAAACTTATCGAAGAGAGGCTTCATGGCAGCCTCATCCCTACCTCTTAGTGCTACCTGGACTCGAGATCTATCCTCTTGGGATCTCCCTTCCACCTCATCCAAAAATTTCTCAACCATCTCTATCCATCCCAAGCCTATAAAAGCAGATTCATTTTCCATGGTTGAGGGGAGAGTAAAGTTATGTTGTTGCTTTGATATTCTGGCCTAAATCAGTTAAGTGAGCTTGAGGGAGCAATTTGGAGCTATTAGGGATGAGATGTTGGCTTTGTGAAGGAGTACATCAACACTAAGGCACAGGTTGTAAACTTATTCTCTATTATCTAATGAAAAATAGGTAACTTTCCTATGAAATATATTGTGTCATTATCATATGTTTTATTATTGAATTCCTTAGTTGTCAATATAGAATAGTGGATTATATTCTGGTTCTATTTGATATTATTTGTTGTTTTCTTGTGATTATGTAGGTACATTCATGAAGGATCATATTTATAGGAAACAACTATACTATTACATCAAAGAGACTTGATTCCAGATCTCTACCCATTCTAGGGAATGTCTTCCAATCTTGTCGTGTACCATTTGTGCTCAACTCCTAGCTACAAATCTGGCGACTCCACTGGGGAAGAGCTTCAACTGATCTGATCTTCCTTAGTCTTTTCAAACACTTGTCTAGAATCCAAGCTCCTGTTCTTTATGAGTTCAATCAGATCCACTAGCTGATCTAGTGATATTTTGGTTTGGTATCATCGGATCTTTTTAGATCTGGGTTGTTCTCACTTTATGTGCTTTCAATTACTATTAATTCATGATTTAAATGCCAGTTGCACACTGATTAATTTTACTTTTTCACAATTTTCTTTGTTTTGGACATCTACAGGGAACCGCACATGCACAGAGGGAAATTAGCAGTGCCACCGCCTGAACTCAGTTAGCAGAACATGGTGCCACCACCTATGATTAGCAATCAAGAAACGATACTTGTGCAGAACCGCTCTGTCAGTGACCCTCTGGAAGCGGTGCTAGGTAGGATTTTCCAGCTTATTTTTCAAAATATTTTTGTAAAATTTTTGGTTGAGTTGCTTTCAGTTCTGAATGTCCAGGTTTGTTAAAAGAGATGTGAGTGTTTTAATGTGAAATTAGATGTGGCAAAAGGCTTATTTTGTTGAAATCAAAGAGCTAGGATAGACTCATCTTTTCACTTGCTTGTATGCTTAGTTTTTAATTTTTCGAAAGGAGTGCTGTTTCAGAGCTTAACATTAGTTAGATCTTAGTCTTATTGTTAGATAAATCTGAAACAAAAGATTTTCTTGTTTGGTTGCTTGTTTTCATTTTTCATTAAATTTTGTGAAGGACTTCTTTTTTCTTTGAAAAAAGAGTTTTTTTTGCTGGGACTTTATTCATATTTTTGTTCGAGGACGAATTATTGGACCTCTGATTAGCCTCATCAGCTTTCAAATATCCATTTTTCTTCTCTTTTTTTTTACATTCCGATCTCATCAAAAGAAAAATATTAGTGGTTTTAAGTTAGATCTTTCTGGGTTTTAAAAGGAAAAATTGAAAAAGTATTAAATATTTCCTTTGAGTGTTTTTTGTCTTTCTTCTTAGAAAAAAGAGATCTTACCCTATTTTTCTTGCTTTCAAAAAATTAGTTTGAAGTTTGTTGATTGCTTCTCTTTCTCGGAAAAAGATTTGTTTGGTGTAGTTGTTTGGGGAATTTTTGGTTTTAAAACGAAAATTGAAAAGAAAAATACTCTCTCCTTCCCGTAAGTGGGCATGTCTTGAATGGTAAAGTGAAACAAGTTTGCATTTCATATTTGCATGGCTTCACATTTTTGTCAGAACTACATGCATTCACCTAACCGCTCACGTTAAAATTAACGGTAGTTATAGGTGTAAAATTGTATAGAAATTTTGAGTGATAAGTTAGTGACGTGTTTCGGTGTCGTAGAATGTAGGAGCTGTCGTTATTTTCCTGCACTGCAACCCAGGACTTGTGCGGTTCTTCCACGTCTTGTCGGTATATCGAACGACCTTTCACATACCCTTGAGGTATATAGAAAGGTACTTCACGTACTCGATTGTATATCAGAAGGCCCCTTGTGGACGGTTGTGCATTAGACAACACTACTATGGATTTGAGCTCCCACATCCCTTGCATATATCGGGAGACCCTACTAGGATTCCTTGTCCAATTGAGAAAAACCCTTTGGCCATCTTGCTTGGAGCAATACACCGAGAACAACACTTGGGGAGATTACTACGCATGTACCTTGAGTATATTGCGAGTTGCACCTTCTTGAAAATCTTGGTGAGAGACCGCCTATTTTGAGATCATCCTATCACTTAAGTTTGCTTGTGGCCTGTA
The DNA here is from genome assembly GCA_001517045.1 of Pseudotsuga menziesii. Taxonomy (NCBI): domain Eukaryota; kingdom Viridiplantae; phylum Streptophyta; class Pinopsida; order Pinales; family Pinaceae; genus Pseudotsuga; species Pseudotsuga menziesii. The sequence goes on from LPNX010021536.1 coordinate 387,822, forward strand.
GCTTATGTAGGAGAATAATTTGTGTGATTTTTCTTAGTTTTGAAACCCTAGGTTGGGTTTTAGTGACTTTTTCGATTTGGATGAGTTTCAGTTGAGATGATCCATAAGAAACTAGGGCTTACCACCTGAATTTCCACCTGCAATAGGGGAAGGCCCAATGGAAGCCATAGACCAAGGAGCTGCAACTGACACCCGTATGGGGGAAAATATAGTTGTAGAAAGTGGAGATCAATTCACTTCTTACGTTACTCCGTTTTTCCAACAGTCTCCTGCAGGTGACACTTCTTTTCATTCTTCGATGGAAGGTAGGAATGATGGTATTAATGAAGATGAGTATTGTCTTGATGCTCCTTTTTGGAGGAATTCTATGGGTTAAGCCATTTCTGAGTTTGGGGTTATTAGACCCTCTTTTTAAAACCCTCCTCTGAATGAGGGTGCATATAGGAGAATTCAAGAGTCACTTAGTCATGCTTGTAATTTTCGAGAGAGGATGGATAGGGTTTTGGCTACCCCTGTACCTCATCAAGAACCTATGTCAGCTCTTTTACCCCATTTGATAGACCCATGGCCTTATGGATATAGTCCCCTTTCTGATGATGCTCAATCTCATGGCATGTATCCTCGTGATCTGGGTCAAATCTCCAACCCTATAGTTTTAAATCCTAGGTCTGTTGCTAGTCCTCCCATACCCTCTATAGCTGGGGGACAATCCTCAGCTCAAGTGGTGTTCATTAGAGAGAATTTGAGGTCAAAAATGGGCCTCCTAAGAGATGTACTACAAAAATATAAGATATATTAAAATATTATGAGTTACGGGTTTTATGGGGTAGGTATATATGACAACTCATCTCCTACATTACTTTTTATGCACAATATAAATAACCATGGTTGACTTACTTTTCTAAATTGACTATAAATAAAATTAATAAAATAACTCTACAACGATGTGACTAGGATTCATTGTAAATTCCCAAAAAATTATTGTCCTTTAGCATTTATTTGTATTGAACTTGTAAATAAAATTAAACAAAAATGAATTTAATTTATATGCATANTCAGTCCTTTTGAGGCCCATTTTTGACCTCAAATTCTCTCTAATGAGTACCTTCTAATGCTGGGGGCGAACCCCCGGCACAACCTACGTTATCAGTCAATGGAGTTTTTACTAGTATGAGACACAAATCTACTGCAGGGAAATATGCAGTGTATGTTCCTCCTACCCACACCAATATGGTAAATCCTCCATCAATTTCAGGCCATCCCTTAGGGGTACAACCTACAGTCAACCAACTTTCTTGGGGTTATGGTTATCCAGCCAATCAATTACCTATAGTAAACATGAATTATCAACCTACATCTACATGAACTATGTATTCTAGAATCCCTTACCCTGGAAACACGTTTACACCATGGGCGCAACCTAACTTGTCTTACATGCTGGCAATGTGAGGAATGCCTATTCTTATTGCTGGAGGTATCGGAGGACCGCCTTATTGTGGCCCACCCTTTGGAGGTCCACCAGGAGGAGGTCCTCCTAGAGGAGGCCCCCCTGGTGGAGGTCCACCTTACAGAGGACCACCACCCAGATAGCCACCACCTGGAGGCCCACCCTTTGGGGTCCACCATCTGGGGGACCACCACCTGGAGGCTCAGCACCTGGAGGCCCACCTTCTAGGGGTCCACCACCTGTAGGTCCACCTTTCGGAAGACCACCACCTGCTGGAACTCCTCCTGCAGGCCCACATCCTGGGGGGCCACCTCCTAGAGGCCCATCCCCTTTAGGGGGATCTTTGGGAGGTTCATCATCTAATCAACCAAATAAACAACCCATATATTAGTCAGCTTTTGGTCCTACTGGTACACATATGTTTTATCAATATTACCAGTATGTGGAACCTAATCAACAATTACCTTTCTTGCCAACTTTGGACTTACCTGATATGTCCAAGTTGAAAAATGATCCCATTCAACACAACCCTTATTGGCCCGCTATTCTGGTAAAATTGCCATCAGACATTCCCAAGTTTGATGGAGAGAAAGGATATGATCCCAAGAACCATGTTATGACCTTCCATCTATGGCATTCCTCGAAATCTTTGATGGATGATTCTATTCGTTTAAGGCTCTTCCATCGCACACTGACCGGCACGGCTGTGAAGTGGTACACTGAACTTCCACAACATTTGTTTGTGGATTTTAGCTCTCTAGCAACTATTTTCCTTACGCATTTTTAGCTACCAATTCATTATGGAATGGGTACAGATCTTTTAAATTTACTCCATTAGAATACCTCCATGCACATATTATACCATATCCATGAGTGGAGAAGGAAGAGATGGCTTATTAAAGTTCCCATCCCGGACCAACTGCTAGCTGATTGGTTCACTAAGTATTTGTTGATTCCTATCTCTCGAGATGTGGATATGGGTGGTGCTGTTACTGAAGAGCAGGATATCAATCACACTCAGTATCTGGATTTGGTCTATTCCCAATCTGGAACGATGTATGACTTAATTCCTCAAGCTCCTCACCCCAGCACAGATCCCTCTAAGCCACCATCAGAAAATCCTGTTGATGGGGTGGTTGGTTCAATCCTGCCCTTATCGAAAGAAAAACTTTCCAAGAAACCAAATGATTTTACCACTTCTCCTTCGACTCCTATGGTTTCCGCGGAAGTGAATGCTATTCAAAGTTCGCAGACATTTGACAACAAGAAAAAGGGAAAAGGTAAAAATAAGAAACCTAGGAAACCAAAAGGAGAATACTAAACCGCCAACCAATGAGAATGATAAAGGGAAGAGGAAAGCCAAATATCCCTGCTTATTGTGTGGAGGAGATCACTTCACAAAAGAATGCCCTCATCATGATGAGATTAGTAAATTTTTGAAGAGTAACCCCGCACCATCAGTTCTTACTGATCCTTTTCCCTCTCAACAACAACTGATAGACCACATGTCTAATCACGGGACCTCCAATTCCATGAAAGAAATCAGAATGATGTCTTCTGAGACCATCAAATTGAATACTCATAGTCATTCATATAAAAATCCAGTGGAGAAGAGGGATGGAAATCATTCTTTCGACAAAGTTCCTTCTACTAGTTGTCCTCTGTCTTCGTCTAATGGCCCTCTCATGATCAAAAAACCTAATCTTGATTTAATTTTACGACCACCTAAGGCCACCCTCAGGAAGTCTGTTTTCAATCCCAACGCCCGAGCTGCATAATTTTATAATGTTGTTGAAGATTTAGCTCAGGCACCTTGCACGATGTATACCCTTGAGGTACTCCAAAGTTGTCCAAGGGAGCATAAAAACTTGCTAACAGCTTTGGGGGAATTACACCTAAACAATACCAACTTGATTCATTTCAATGTAGAGAACTATAAATCCAGATTACCTCACCAATTAACTTTCTAGATTGCCTCTAGCATAGTTGGGAGAAAGGTTCATCAGATTGTCCTGGATGAGGGAGCTTTGACCTGAGTCTTGTTGATAGCCCATTGGAGAGCCAATGGTTCTCCTGAGGTTATGAAGTCACCTATTACCTTAAAATATTTTGATGGGTGAGGTTTCCATCCCCATGGTTTATTTCCAACACTTTTAGTTGAGCTTGGGGGAAAGACTATTTCCATTCAAGTGGAAGTGGTTGATGCCCCATTAGATTACAATATTATATTGGGAAGAAATTGGTTTTACACTATGACCACTATCACTTTGACAATATTTCGAACTATCCAATTTCCACATTTGGGGAATATTGTGACTATTGATAAACTTGACTATTGTACACCAGATGTTATGAACCCTACCAAAAATAACATTCCTATGCTAGGTCAGTCCCCCCCTCCTTATCAATCGATTGGGATAGGTATTCTGAAAGAATCCACCCTTATGGGTGTGTTTCCATCAACCCATCCTAGTACAGAAGTGGCAACAGTAAATATGATTTCAACAACTGGTTATAGTACCAAGGGAAAAGAAATTGTTGAGTCATCCTCCCTTGGCCCATATGAAGCAATGTACGATGCTATCCAATATATTTTTGATGACCATGTTGATGACCTTCATCTCATGGATTCAGATCCTTACCACCTACCTTAATCGTTAGAACCCTCTCTCCCCACTCTATTTCTCTCACACATACTTTTCCTTCGGATGAGTCCATCATGGAGATCATGAGTGAGAGTGAACCTGTATGGGAAGATCATCATCATCGATCTTCTTTTCTTCCTAATGCCACTTCGTTGGGTTTTGACCTTGAATCACTTATCAATACTGATATTGTCGCCCATCCGCAAACACCTGTATTGTTGCAAAATACTGAATTCGAAGGAAATCTATGCAACATTACTAAAACAACCCCGATTGACATATCAGTCAAACCTGGAACCATTGAGCATGTTCATGTAGGGCCTAACTGCTCAATGGAATAAACTGAAGCATATAGAGATTTATTCAAAGAATTCCAAGATATTTTTCCCTCGAATTATGAAGAAATGCTTGGGATAGACCCGTCTATTGTGGTTCATGAAATTAAAACCTATCCCATGGCTAGATGTGTCAAGCATAAATTCCGTCAAATCCATCCCTGGAAAGCTGTAACTATTGAAGCAAAAGTAGAAAAAATTCTGAAGGCAGAATTTATTTATCCTGTACCCCTGATGGAATGGGTATCTAACATTGTCCCGGTGAACAAAAAGCAGGGCACCATTAGAGTCTGTATCGATTTTTGAGACCTAAACAAAGCTTGTCCTAAAGACAATTTTCCAACTCCATATATCGATCAGATTATTGAAAACTGTGTTGGAAGTGTCATCTTCTCGTTCATGGATGGATTTTCTGGTTACAATCAGATTGAGATATTTCCCATCGATCAGCACAAAACGACATTTATATGCCCATGGGGAACCTTTGCCTATAGGAAGTTACCTTTCGGCCTCAAGAACACCAGAGCTACATTCCAGCATGCCATGTACTATGCGTTTCACGATATTAAAAACATAATGGATCCGTACCTTGACGGTCTCCTAGTGCATTCATAGCAACGTGAAGAACACCCTAGGCATCTTAGGGAAATTTTCATGAGATGTCGTCATTATAACATATGGCTCAATCCACACAAATGTGTTTTTGCATTGAGGCATGACATCTTCTTGGCTTTGTGGTTTCTAAGGATGGCATCCAGATTGATCCACTGAAGATTGCTACTATATTGGCCCTACCTACCCAACAAACATTATTGAGCTCCAAAGTTTGCAAGGGAAGGAAAACTTTCTTTGTTGTTTGATTTGCAATTTCATTGAGAAAATGCATGGTTATATGTGTATCCTAAATAAGAACACTCCATTCTTCTGGGATGGCCAAACCCAGCAAGCCTTTGATAATCTCAAGCATGCTTTGACTCATTCACCCGTGATACATCCCCCAGATTATTCAAAGGACTTTCTCTTGTATGTTGCTACCTCCAAAACTACCATTGGAATAGTTTTAGTGCAGGAATATCCCAACGATCAGGAACACGTGATATATTATGTCAATGAGAATCTCATTGATTTGGAAACCCGATACTTGCATGTGGAGAATTTGGCATTGGATACAGTCATTGCTATTCATAAATTTCATCATTACATATTTCTCTGCACTACCACGGTACTTGCAGATCAGAACCCTATGTACTACATCCTGACTCGTCGGGTGCTAGGGGGAAAATATTCCTGTTGGATTGTCATCCTACAGGAATTCAACATTGAGTTTTCCAAGGCCACTTCAAAGAAATCCTTTGTCTTTGGAGAGTTGATGTGTGACCTTTCCTTTGCTTTGATGGATACTTATCCCAGTGATTCATTTACAGATGAATTCTTATTCTTAATAAGCACAACCGACCCATGGTATGGAGATTTAATCATTTATTTCCAAACTCAAATATTTCAGCCCAATATATCCCATGACGATCGTCTCCATATCTGTCACCATGCAAATTACTACCTCATCTTAAATGATACATTGTATAGACATGTTATCGATTCCATTCTCTAACGATTCCTTACACATGAAGAGGATGAACATGTCCTTAATGATTTCCACTCTGGAGCATGTGGCGTTCATCTTTCTGGGATGGCTACAACCCATAAAATCCTTCGCACTGGCTTTTTCTGGCCTTCAATCTTCAAAGATTGTCATGAGGCTGTTAAGAAATGCCCACCTTGCCAACATTTCTATCCAAAAAAGTGCACCCACCCTACTCCTTTAGACCCCATCATTGTGGTTCTCCCTTTTTCCAAATGGGGTATTGACTTTATGCATTGTAAGCCTACCTCATCCGGGGGGTATGGTTAGATCATCGTAGCCGTTGATTATTTCACGAAATGGGATGAGGCTATTCCTACATATGCCGAGGATGGTAAGACTTTTTCCCTCTTCGTATTTAATCATGTGATAGCTAGGTTTGGAGTCCCGCAGTCTATAGTCACTGACCACATATTGCACTTACAAAATCAGATGATGACCGTGTTAAGTACTAAGTTGGGTTTTCGCTATGAAAACTCAACTCCTTACTATCCACAGGCTAATGGCCAGGTCGAGGCCATTAACAAAGTTTTAAAAACTATGCTGCGGAGGATGGTTGGAGATCATAAATCCAACTGGAAATTGACTCTCTTTTATGCTCTTTGGGCTTACAATACTTCATTAAAAACAATGACTGGTTTCACACCTTTCCAGTTAGTTTACGAACTAGAAGTTGTCCTTCCTATCCAATTCTAGATTCTATCACTGAAACTTGCGGTAGAACTTCTGCCAAATAATTCCACCAAGGAAGAAATATTTCTATACCTGACTAATCTTGATGAAACTAGAAGAGATGTTGCCTTAGCTAATGAGGCACAAAAGAAACACGTTAAGGCATAGTATGATAAATCTGTTCAACCTCGTGTTTTCAATGAAGGTGACCTAGTTCTAAGCTATGATCAAAGACATGATAAACTAGGTAAAGGGAAGTTCGAGTCAATGTGGTATGGTCCCTTTGTCTTTAGCAAAGTTTTAGAGAAAGGGGCTTACGAGCTCGTGGATTATGATGGGATCCCCTTTGGGAAACCTCGCAATGGGTTGTACCTGAAGAGGTACTATGCTTAAATCATTTTTGTATGGTACCTTGTATATATGTATATTTTTGGCTTTCAGTGTTTTGTGTCTTGATTCAGTATGGTATTGAGTTTAGTGTCCAAAATGTTTATACCATGTTTTGGTTATATAGATCAGATGGATTTTTATGGCTTTATTGATGGTGCTTTCCATCATACCCTAAACCTTTCTTCAGCTGCTTGGGTTCTCTATTCTCTGGCTCATGACTTGATCAGTTCAAGAGCGGTTTGTATTGGTCCAGCTACCAACAACATCACTGAGTATCAGGCAGTAATAGGTATACTGACTAAGTCTGCATCTCGAGACATTCATGACTTGGTAGTGTTTATGGAATTAAAATTAGTGGTTTGTCATATAAAACATGTCTATACCATCAGAAACCATGTACTCCTCCACTTATTTTGGAGAGTGCGTTTATTAGAGAGGTCATTCGAGTGTATCACTTACAGCAATATCCCTAGGTCAGATAACATAGTTGCTGATTCGTTAGAAAACTACATCCTAGACTGGTATATTTCCCATTCGTAACTTGTAAAATAAACATGGTTCATTGTAAAATAAACTATAAATGACACATAAAACTCATGTAAATATGATTTCCATTTGAGACATATAAACACCGGTAATAAGTCTGTATATATATATAAGAGTGTTTTTTACAAAAATTGTGGTCAAGAGACCTCACGTGAAGCACTGTGGCTTTCAAGAAATACAAAATCATAGAAAAACCCTGAAGCTAGTCAGCTTTCAGTAGTACATCATGCATTCCACCATATAATGATGCTCATGATAGCACATGATGGCCCATGCTACCCTGCGAAGTAGTCGGTTGAAGCGACCTGGAACTTTTGCAATGTGTCTCTGATACCTCATGGGGAGGTCATCTATCGCTGCGTCAAGGATGTCAAGAGTCAGCTGCTCGAGGTTCTCCTCCAGCTCAGTAAGATGGTCATCACCTCTATGAACAAATTGAGCTCCATCTTGTCTATCCATCGGGGAGGATCCCCCAGGACATGCACCACCAACATCTACATGTAAATTTTTAGGTCTTGTTACTACCCATAACAACATAAAATATAAGAATATAAAAAACATGATCAACATTTTAGGGTTTTTGCTTCTTACCAAAATCTCCCCACTGAGCACTAGGTGGTAATGGTAGATCAAGATCGCCTCTGAAATCAGTCCCATGCATATGCATAATCCTCTATCATGAGGATCTGGTCACGTAGCCAACGAAAGAAAGTGGCCTCAAATTTCACCTTGGCCCTGCCACCTCCTGTACGGGCCATGATCTCTACCCACCTCAACATGCATGGGTATCTATCCCTAAGCTCAGTGAAGATCACCTGGGACTAATGAGAGGCACCCTCTCAAAGAAGAGACAGGCTAAAATGGACCCATACCCAAACTACTTTAGTTCCCCTTGCCGACATTTTGTCAGCTGGTCTTTGAAAACAGGAATAAGTGCTTATGCCCAGTTAAAAACTATAGGTGCCATAGGTTCTAGGGAATATATCATATGTGCCCGAGATTCCTGATGATGCCCTTGGCTTCCAGCCAGCCTCTACATAATAAAAATATAGTGCGAAGTGGCTTATCCACCACAGCCCTGATGGGAATCTTCTTACCTGACATTTTATTTCCAGGAAAACAATGATGATCAATCAATTCTTGAGTAATCATGTCCCCTCCTAAGGAACCAGTTAGAGAAATAGGGGCCCCTCGTCTGGATAGCCCTGCCAAGAAGTAGATGCCTTCCACTTCTATAGTCAAAACATGAGGTCTTACCTCAAATGCTGCTACTCTGGGTTCTACATCTATAGAATATATTTCAGTAAGCGGGGATTCGAAACCATACTAGGGGTCCAGAAGAACTTTAGGGGGACACAACCCCATAGGGTAGCCACACAACCCACATTTCTTGTGGCAAGGAAATCGTTGTCATCATGTTTTCTTTCTTTCCAAATAACATTTTTTCGATCGAATGAACCTACCAAAAACAATTAAAAATCCATTTAGAAGCATTTGTAACCATCAAAATTACCTACAAACTTTTATTTTGGCGAGGCCATATGTTTTTTGAAGCTCACGGCCAACACCGCCTCTTCCCAGTTAACACAGAGTGGTGCCACCGCCTATGTTGAAGTGAAAAATCGCGGTTTATGTTGAGCATCGCCTTTCCTGTAAAGGCCAATCATGGTGCCCACTTTTGCTATTTTAGGTTTGACCTTTGAGCTCAAAAACCCATCAAAATTAAAAATTAGAAACCATGAAAAGAAAGAGGATGGTTTTAGCTTTTACCTGAGTCTGATGGTGCGAAAAACATACGGTGGATGCTCCCGTAATCTCCAGGTGAATTTTTGGCTCCAAATCTCCCAAAAATCTCTCCAAGGTTTGGTAAATAGTAAATAAGTTGGTTTTTACTATTTTACTTAGCTTTTATAACATATTTTTAGGGTTTTTAATGTTTTAAAATCATTTTTTTATAAAAATAACCTTTAATATAGTTCATAAAATTCATTTTCTCGAATATTTTGGGAAACTAATGGTCGTTTTTAAGTCTTGTAGGGGTAGGAATAAGAAGGAATGTCTATGGGAAGTTCGTTTTTGAATTTTTTCGTACTTTTGGAAAACCGAAAAAGTCCTCGAGCGTTCATTTCGATACTTTGATCATGCTCCCAAAACCCAGTATCAAAGTTCTGAGTCTTTTTTTGATTCTTTTCAAGCTCGTAAAATTTTTTTATCGTGAAAAGAGACCTAATGGAGTCTCCTTTAAACTCTTTTCAGGCTCCCTAAATATGAAAAGATTGTCGAGTGCACTTGTCTTCTTCACGCTCGTTAAAGTATTTGAAGAGTCATCTCTCTGACGGTAGTTTATCTCTTTTTTCGGCTCGGATGGACTATTTATGAAAAAGGAGCACTCCAGCCAATCATGACTGGAAGAGTTCTCTTGGGTATTATTTTATACTATTTTGGGCCCTAGAGACTAAATCATACTAAAATGGACTCTTTGGATTCTTCTTCCTTCTTCGTTCAGACTCTCTAAACGTGAATGATACTGATTTAACTTTCACTAGACTCGTTAAACTAAACACCAAGAGACCCTTATTGGGAACGAACCCCTCCTTTCTCAGGTTCGTAAAATGTATGAGAATGGACTTGTCTTCGGATAAGCTACAACGAGTGTTTGTTACCCTCTTTGAACTTGTAAAAATGAAAAGAGGCACTCATCAATCATGATGGGGAAATTAAGAGAAGGGAATCAATTCATTTTGCAAATAAAATGGCGGTTTGTTGTCACCTTTGAACATGGCACTTGTCTACATTTCATTCAGTCAATTGGGTAATTCAGCTTGTCTCTGAGTCGATCCACTTTCATGAATCATGTCACTCCTTTGAGTCTTTCAAAGAATGTATTATCCAATGTCATATTGTGTTCTACCTCATCTAGTCAATGCTACCAAGTCTTTTGTCATGCCGCTCGATGTTCAAAGGGAAGTTAGAAGTTTACCTCTGCAGTTAAAACAAACTTTGTGTTAATACTTTTCGGTCAGTCCGATGGTTACATTATCTCAAACATTCCAAAAATTTGTTTCAAGTTTCGTGTCATCGATGTGGGATTCATCATGGCCCTACTTCGATGAGACTATTCCTGTCGACATACACTCATCATCCAGGAAGTAGTCTTAGAAACAAGTTTAGTACCTTGAGGTCTATATGCCTTAATGATAGATTCTCTTATTCTCGACATAGGTTCACATCATTGACCTTTGATCAAGATATTCGACTCAATGTTTGACATCAAAACATCTATTCACACTTAGTATATTGTACTAGGGTACCTTGGAAATCATTGACATCAATGGGGATCTCCCTCGCACTTGTTAACGGTTCACATCATTGGATGGTAATCAAGTGGTTTATACCATGTTTGAATTCAGATCATTGTAATCACATGGATAGAATCATGCTTTGTGGAAGATGAGAGGAAGACCCTGGGTATCTGTTGGAAAGAACTCATAGCTTTCTCCCCAGGTTGCGATGGAATATATTGTATGAAGTACCAACATGGATCCACATTTGTATGGTCGTGGCTATGCTCAAATTTACGTCTGTATGACATAGATATACATTGTATATCTGGTAGCTATGTCCAAGTTTGAGTTCTCTATCACATGGATCTACGCTGTATTCTAGTAGCCATGTTTGTTAATCTCTCTCATGGATCTGTCTTATATGGGTCTATAGCGATGAGGAAGACATATTTTCTCATGAGTCAAAAGTATTGATGTATTGCAGATGCCTGGTTGATGATCTCCAATCAAGCTGATTCTTGCCTCGAACTGACAACTTTCTATTTAAAATATCTCACCTATTGTATCCCTCTAGCCTCATGCTTTGGGGGGCATCCTGTTATACATAAATATCATCACCACCATGTGCAGAGAACCAAAACATCAGATTAGCCCTCAAATCCCAAAATATGAAGTGAAATACTATTTTTTCCTCATTGCTTATAGTTTTACAAGCATAAGTTGAGCACCACCTTTGACCAGTTAACAAGGTGCGTTACCTCCTTGATAAAACTCTCAGGTAATGCTTATTGTCTCTTGACAGTAAGCGGTGCCATCGCTCATGGCCTGTATACAATGAGCGGTTTTTCCCTAGCACCGCTTTGTCATAGTGGAGGAGAAGTAGTGCCCTTAGTAAAAAGTGAAAAGAGAAGTCTTCATGAAACTTCTCGAAGAGAGGCTTCGTGGCAACCTCATACCTACCTCCTAGGGCTACTTGGACTTGAGATCCATCCTTTTGGGATCTCCCTTCCTCCTCATCCACAAATTTATCAACCATCTATATCCATCCCAAGCCTGTAAAAGCGTGCTCATTTTCCATGGTTGAGGGGAGAGTAAATTTATGCTGTTTCTTTGATATTATGGCCTAAATAAGTTAAGTGAGATTGAGGGAGAAAGTTGGAGCTATTGGGGATGAGATGTTGGCTTTGTGAAGGAGTACATCGACACTAAGGCATAGGTTGTAAACCTCTTCTCTATTATCTAATGCAAAATTGGTTCCTTTCCCATGAAATATATTGTGTCATTATCGTATGTTTTATTATTGAATTCCTTAGTCATCAATATCGAATAGGGGATTATATCCTAATTGTATTTGATCTTGTTTGTTGTTTTCTTGTTATTATGCAGGTACATCCATGAAGGATCATCTTTACAGGAAACAACTATACTATTACATCAAAGAGACTCGATTCCAGATCTCCACCCATTCTAGGGAATGTCTACCAATCTTGTCATGTACCATTTGTTCTAGATATGAACCATTCAAACTAGTGGAACATCTCATGTCCGTAGCAGGTGAAAAATTCCTAGCTACACAAACCAATTTTAATGGAGTCAACTAGATGGATGGATGGCCAAAATATGGACCAAAAAATGGGGTACTGTTGAAGCCCCAACTATGTATGTGGATGATAAGGGTGTCTAAGGCTTGAAACACATGGATAAAACCCAACCAAAGGCTTCAAACAATCCCACGTAGGTATTGTTCTATCCTCGAGCTATTTGGGATAATGATCTCCCATGGATACTCTTGTAGACTCCGCTGGCTTATGATTGGATTTGATCCACAGAGGATCTGCTTCCCAAATAGGAAAACAATATAGGTGGAAAAAAGAAAAGAAAATCAAATCTAACTAAGAGAATTATCCTGATCTAAATCTAAGCTACCTAGAGAAGATTTTGGGTTGATTTGCAGGTGAACCAGAGGTGTAAGTAGACAAGTGCGTTTCATCCAATCAACAAAATTGTAAATCAAATTAGAAAATCATCGCTTAATTCACAGCTAATTAATGAAAATAAATTAGTTAGTGACTTAATATTCTATCATTCTGAATTAACCTCCATAGCACAGGTAAGTTGAAAAACAAACATATTATGCTGCTAAATATTACTGTTCAATTATTCATAGAAATAGATAAAGACGGTTCATAAAATAAATTTCATGAAGCTTTATCAATGCATTAATAAATAATAGAGATAAATCTGAGTTAAATAAACACATTTAATAATTGTAAATAATCAACAACATTATCTGTCCATTTGAAACAAAGAAGATCGAAATATGTTTGAAGAAATTCATTCAGACAAAGACAAGAGATAAGAAATGAAAATACTGTATTGATTTGAAGTCCAGTAAAAAATTACATAAACAATATGAACAACGAGAGGTGTTGTTTCAATCTCCTGTATCAGTCTTCTTTCTCCCCAAAGTTAAAAAAAAAGTCCTTAATACATTTGATATCACCCTCTTAAATAATTATTACAAAAACAATGGATCTCCCCCTAAAGGGGATCAAAGCCTAAACAAACCTAATATCACAAAAAATCTCTCCACATCTTCCAGATACAAAGCAATTCCTCAATATCAGGGTAATTGGCAGATTCAATGCCAAGCTGGGCATTGCACTTATGATCTTCAATCTCATTCTTAGCCAGTTTATGCCAAAATTGGATATAGACATTAGAGGAATTTTGGGGTCTAAAATGGGCCTCCTAAGGAAAATAATAAAATAATAGTTAAAATAATAAAATAATATTGATTAATTTTGGAGGAAGAAAGAAAAAAACTACTTTTTGTGTTCGTATTTTCGACATATATCCCTGTGTTTTTACTCAAATTTCGATCGGGAGAGCTTGTTGGATGTGGAATTTGATTCCACATCTAGCGAGTACCCACACTGCATACTTTTGATGGACCCCGCTACCCCAAAAACAAGAAATACCTGAAAAAACATGATGATGACATCATCATCACGTTTTTTTCAGGTATTTCTTGTTTTTGGGGTAGCAGAGTCCATCAAAAGTATGCAGTGTGGGTACTCGTTGGATGTGGAATCAAATTCCGCATCCAACGAGCTCTCTCGATCGAAATTTGAGTAAAAACACAATGAGATATGTCGAAAATACGAACAAAAAAAGTAGTTTTTTTTAATGACAAATATGTCAATTCAACCATTATGGTTGACTTATTTTATTGAAATTCTATTGGTTCTTGAATTCCAACTCACAAAAACTTATTTTGGCACATTTTCTTATAAGGCCCATTTTAGACCCCAAATTTCCTCTAATGTGTGGATCGTTTTCTCCACCGCAAATGGCTATCTGATCAACTGATCTACGTTGTGGATGCTGACGTGGTCAAGTTTCTTGATATTCTCCTCTCCCTCATCCCTCTGCTGCTCCACTTGTTCAATCATCAATCCAGGTGGACATGCCTTTTCAATAAGCACCATTGCAGGAAAGGACAATTCATCCATAATGTTGTCAACTGCATACCATCTTTTGCTGCAAATGGCCTGTGCTTTCTTTATGGCTTCAGTTACTGTCTCATATAGATATTCCTAGGCTCTCAAGATAATCCTGATCCTCTTCTTACCCTTCTTCACCACTAATTTATCAGCTTTCCTGTACCAATATTCTCCCAAGGATATCACAAAATATTCATTGAATTCATCCCTCATGTAATCAATGGGGGGGGATACTAATTCCTATGGATATTAGAGAAGAGATTTGGGTTGTGGTGTGAGAGGGTATAGTCATAGTAATAGGAGAAGTAGATGGAGAAGAGGTAACATTCTAAGCAAGAATTACTTCAGGAGTTGAATAAATTTCAAGAATTGAAGTTTCAGTTGATGAAACTTGCAAATAAGTGGTCTTGAGAGACGATGGTGAAACTGCTGAAGTTGTCTCAGTCATAGGGGATTACACTGAGTTGAATGAAGGGATATGCAATGGAATTTTGAAAACTAGAGGCACAATAGATTTAGTAATGGGCATATCCACAGAAGTAGGTGCAATATATTCAGGTAGACAAGTGGCATTTTAATAAAGCCGGGTCATAAAAGGTGTCACGGTAGAACCAATAGATAATGAAGATAGAGCTATTATGGATGAGATAAGTAATGCAGAAGAGGAAGGGCCAGAATGAGAAGAAATTTGAGATTGTAATGGAGGTGATGAAGAATTTTCATTGCCACCATTGGTAAAATCCAGTAAATTGTTACAATTGCCATTTTCAACAGTAACAGGCATAGGGGAAGACCTCTCATCCTCTTCCTCTGAATGAGTCAAGTCTATATTATAGGTGGGGATAGATGAAATTAAGGATTCTAGAAATTTGAGAGGTTTTTGTTCTATCTGTGCTTGTACAGATTGAGTCTTTTCAACCACAGTGGTCACCTGAGCATCTTCAGCTGGCTGATAGGTTGTAACATCTTGAGTGTCTAGTACGGAATTCATTTTGCTCAGTCTCTGTTTGATCTGCTCTGAAGTGTGCAAATAGGCCTTGACCTACTGATCCATAGATGTCTGGGGAAATTCTTCCATGGGATATTTCCCTTTACCTGTGTCTGAACTGGGTTTCGTGGATACAATTATGGATGCCAGAGCCTCCTTTGCCGCAACTTTAGCTTCCCTACCTTCCCTTTCTCTTATTTCCTTTTCCTGAATGTCTCACTCCATGCACCTATAATGTCGAATTCTGTCCCTGATTTTTTTTTGGTATTGCAATATATGACTTTGTTCTTCCTTGCTTTTATTCCTCACTAGGACTTTAGAAAAAGTGTCAACTCCTTGGTAGATGAAGTAATTTGGAGTTTCTTCATGAGCATATCCTATTTTAAAATGGTTCTGCTTGAGGTGGAAATCAACAATCCCTTTTGGATCATGCTGCCTTTTACTAGAAAATCCAAGCTTGAGTGACACTATGTGGTCACTAAGCTCTGATGCCCAAGTAGAAGTAGGTATGTTTAAGGATCCAAGGGTTATAGGAAACTTGGGCCAAACCTTCCTCTTAGGTGCAACACATTTTTTGTAAATCCCTTCTGTGACTATTTGGAATGAAATATCCTCAAGGACCAACCTGTCTGGCATGACCTTAGGCAACGTATGGGTAGCAATGCCACCAAAAACCCTGATATAGGTGAATGATTCACTGACATACCAATCTCCCATAGTGGCTATGAGGGTTTTGGATTCAAGTGATAATGCATGAGATTCCTTTTTGAAGAACATGAAATAGACCTGGCCGAGGAAACTCTCACATATATCATAAAACCTGGTTACATAATTGGTATCCCATAGCTTGGAATGATAAATATGCATGGGCGGGGCTGGTAATACCCAACTCCATCCCATATTGGGGAAGCAGAACTCGGCACAAAAGATATCCACAATGAAGGTAGTAATATAAAAGTTGGGCTTTTTCCTAGCAGTAGCTTTCTGGAACTCTTGTATGGAATTTTTGAGTTCTAATGACAGGATTGAAGCCTAAGGGAAGGATTCACCCATAGTTATGACAGGGTGTGCAATGGGGGCCCATTCTTCCTTGAAGTAAGAACAGTTGGGGAGACCATAAAGACTGCATAACAATGTTGCAAGTAGGGAATAAGGTTCCTTAAACCATTCGATGGGGTAAAGTTCATCTTTCCTCTGGCTGAACTTGCGCAGTTCAGCCATCTAGGATTTCAACATTTGGTCGAAATTGAACCTAGACTTGGTAGCTTTAATAAAGTATGCATCAAGGATATGCGTAAAAGGTTTTAGGGCGTAAATTCTGACAAAGGTTTCAGAGTAGAAATTGGCCAATTGCGTTCCAATACTGGTGTTAAAGGAACGGTCTTTCAGATTAGCGTGGTCTATAATCCATCTAACTGCATCATTGTAAGGGAGGAAGACTGGTAGTGCAGCAATCATATGAAGGCTAGAGTCCCTAATTCTCTTATAAACGAGTTGATCACCCTAGAAGTCTGAAATTTCATTGTTGTCAAAGATGGAATAACAATCCAATTGGTAGGTTTCAGACACTCGGCCACTGGTGTCGGAGAAGACACCAAAGTTCGGGTCTTTCATAAACATGTCTTTCTGGAGGTTTTTGCTCCTGGTAATTCGGGGTTTTTTGGATGTTGCCATGTCCTATTCTAATGTTGGTACTAGTAATTAACCTAAATAAGCGACTTGATAACCTACCTGAAACTGTAGTGAACACTATCAAAATTACTTGGTAAAATATGGATGCACTACTACATTTCGACCAAAAATCCGACGGCCGTATTGTTGGATTTTCGACACTTCCCTGTCGCATGTACGACACTTTGATTTTTTTTTAAGCGTCGGAAACTTGTCGTCGGTTATCCGACAGTTGTTAATCTGTCGGTTAAGCGACACTTTAGTTACCGTCGGTTGAATGTAAGGCGTCGGTGAAGCGACATACAAACCCGTCGGTTAAGCGATGAATAAGAACATTAAGCGTCGGTTAACCGACATGAAAAACTGTCGGTTACGTGATGAATAAAAACATCAACCGTCAGTTATGCGACATGACTAGCCGTCGGAAAAGCGACGAAAATGAACATTAACCGTCGCTTAAGCGACATGGATAAGGAATTTAAAAAAAAAATTGCTGCAGACGTCGCTTAAGCGACACCTATAGGCGTCGGTTAAGCGACGGTTGTAGCAATTTAAAAAAAAAATTGTGTGGAGATGACCCCAGTTAAAATCCTGGTGGGCATGCTCCTCCCCTGTGTGGGATCTGCCAGGTGTGGCTTGTGGCCTTGCAGCCTATGGGGCATGTGCTGTCTTAGATGTTGGTAGATTAGTGTCTTCTTGAGCTTTGTGTCAATCATTTTAGTATCCTGTGGGCAGTTACTTTGTAATATGATCTGGCTTAGAACAAGCAAGCTCATCTTCACTAATAAAAAAGCTAGAGGATGGGGCAGCATTGTTCCATGTTTTTCAGTCCATTGGGATGTTTCCCTATATATATTATATATTAATAATTATATATATATATAGAGAGAGAATGATTCCAACTAAAACAAACATGATACACCTATCAACTTGGGATATTACAATGAAGTAGTGGGGTGTATCAACTTGGGATATTACAATGAAGCAGTGGTGTCCCACATGCTAGTGGTATTCCATCAAAGTCACATAGGACTTGCACCTAGCCCTGACTGCATTCAACAGGATGCTTATGCCAGCATGCCATCCCATGAGGGGAAAACATGTCTCCAGGAGGATTTAAACCTTGGTGAGGAGAATAACAACACCCCTGTTAACCAGCCTACAAATTTAAATTGCCTATACATCATAATTATGGTTGTAGCTACTTCTGTGGGTACTCTGATTAATTACCATGAATCTTCTTAAATGCATGAATTTCATGTTATTTAATGGTATGTATATCATAAAACCATAGTTGTCATTGTGCTTGGACAACAATAAACCTGTTAAGTGATGCATGGCGGAAAGGGGATTGTAAAATGGGGAAATAAGAAGAAATGAAGTCTACATTGTAGGGCTCATGGTGTTCACATTAGTCTTGATTCTTTCATAGGGCATTGTGTACCATTGGCATAAACAGTCTCTACAGCAAGGGAATATGACTACAATATCCATCGACATAGCATATATAACGTGGATATGAATATATACCTAAACATAGTATTGGACCTAGCCCAATGGGTTAGCTCAATTGGTTTGAACTTTGAACCAATAAATTTCAAGGCAATTATCAATGAGAGGTCATGGGGTTCAAGTCCGGAAGAGTCCCTCCTGGTTAGGGTACATGTTATACTCGAGCACCATTCAGCACTAGTGGCATTCACAAAGTGAGGAGGCACCTAAAGGGTTCAGAAAAAAAATATACATATCGGGCCTAAAATATAAATGTAGGGCTGGTTAAATGCACAATTTTTAATTGTGTATGTAAGTTTTGGGGAACATTACATTATCAGTAACATTCAAGGTGCTTGGAGGAACTAAGGATAGCTGTCATAATATGTAGAGCCACGAGCATCCTACTAAAAAAGGATTAGTAAGAGTGGCGTTGAGAATAAGAGTGGGTGTCAAAATCCTAGAGAACACCCAATTTTGTCTTATTGGTCCCTAGCCTTCATGCAGCACCACCCATTTTTTGGTACAGAGACTTGATCCCTTGCATTTACTCAACGATGGACTATGCCTCTTCACTCAAGGCATGCCCATACCTTCACCTTGAGCTACCTGTCACTTGGACTTGCTATGCCCAACGACCTTGCCCAATATACACTTGGACTTATTATTATGTGTTGTTCACTTGGTTATGCTTAACTTGTTATGTTACTTAACCCTTCATGCCATAAACACATACACAAGAACAATCCTTTTCATTATAGTATGCAAATAATGATACAATGGAGATACAAAGCATGAGTTCGACACCTTCTTGTCGAAACCCTTATTACAACCAACAACTATGCCTAGGTAGATGAACAAACTTTGATTCTAGTTGCCAAGGCATTGGCCTTGATGATGGGTGAGACTGTTGCAAATGACCTGACTCTGTCAAAATTTCTACCTACTCCCAACAAAACTATGCCTAGGAAGAGTAGCCATACATCTAGAGGAGCTATGCAAGCAAGCCAGAGATCATTGTAACTTGGAAGAACACCATAGTTTGGGCCTGTGTACCAATTAAGAATGATGGGTTTTCATGATTTTCCTACAGAGATTAGGGGCAATATAGACAACAGCTGATTTATTTCCAGTTTGGAAACTGTCTATGTTGTTTTTCCTATTGAAGAAAGAGGGAACTCTAAAGTGGATTTAACTAGATCAACAAACTGATCCATGCATTATCTCATGAATATAGTATGTGTTGAAATAAAGGAATTCCTATCAGATTTATGGCTCAATAATGTGTACAGCCCTACTGAGACATAGTGGATAAAGAGAGAGTTCTGTGACCTTCAAAACCGGAGCTACTAGTTCACATGTTAATAAATTTTATTGATGTAGAAAATAGCAGAGTGGGTGCTGAGGTATTGGCAATATGCCAGTGCACACTTATCAATATTTCTTCTCTCTGCTCATGCTCTCCTATGTTTGTTGACTATGTCCAATGGTTTCTACCATATACAAAAAGAAACTTAGAGACAGGGTAATGCACTCTAGATAAAAGCATCACTCTGGATAACAGGAAAACCAAAGCTATCCAAAAGCAAAAAATCTTGATTTGTGTTCCAGTATTAAGCCACGCATACTAAAGAGGAAGCCGTCATAGTCAAACATTTATCTTGTTCATTCCTTTTCTAGATAACATGAAAAACGATTCAAACATTCTCAAAAACAATAAAATTATAATATAAATTAAGCTGCCAAAGATCATACAAGAGGGAATGTGCCTAAAGCTTACCAATCCAGCACTCCATCCGATGACAAAGAGAAATTTTGATAACGTCTGGAGGATCCACACCAATGTTTAAAAACAGAACAAGAGCAACACTCCCAGTCTTCATCTGCTTAGCAAAACTCTTCATTATACTATTAGTCTTTGACTTCTTCATCAATTGAATGCCAAGCAATGTATAACAAGACTGCGGACCAACTACATGGTGGCACCTTAAATTGGTATACTACCATTATGAGGAATTCCAGTCAATCATGAATAACAGGCATTATTAATACAATTTGAATGAAATACTGGTAAGGATATATCCTTAGTCAAGGTGCAACTAAGATACAATGTACTGTTTAAAAAGAAAACATGTGACAAAAAGATATCATCAATGACCCAAGCATTCAGATTATGCCACAATTAAATAAAGATCTAGTATACCTGCATTTATTTTGTGAACAAGTAGTAATTGTTCAGAGAAAAGAGAATTGAAACATTTAATTATTGTGTTGAACAAACACTACTTAACAGGTATAAACAACAAGAACTAGCAGGTTCTAGAGGCTTAGGTTACCATGTGTTTATTTTGTTGTGTAGGAAAAACACAATGTTAAACAGGATCCCAGCCCAGCCCACTGGGGATGCCAACCCCACATTTCCCAATCCCTGGGGGATTTGCACGTCTATTTTTTTGTATGGTAAAAAAAAATTGTTGCACAGGAACCCACCCCAGCCCCTGGAAATGAAACCACACACTTCCCTGTCCCTGGGGGCTTGGGCACTGCAAGGTGAAGTTACTGTCCAAGGAACCAAATGGCTCCATTTTCCTCAGTTGGGTAGCATAAAAGTGAGGAGCAAATGGCTCCATTTTATTTTTCCATTAATCAAAATAGAATATCGATCTTTTACCCTCTGGGTGTACAATAACCCCATCTTTGATTATAATAGCAAAATGTAATACCTCCTCATGCATAAAAAGACCCCACTAGCCCCAGGCTTGAATGCAAGATGGTATTCTTGTACAAGATGCCAAAAATGTATCTATCAGTGCATATTCAAACCTTATTGCAGCATTGTCACCACTAAGGTAACTGTCCTTTTACTTTATACATATTTGATTTTCTGTACAATATAAGTGTATTTTCTTTCCCCCCCACCCCGCCCCCAAAAAAGTAAAAAAATATTGACTTGGGTAGACTGTCATCTATGGGGAGTGTCTGAAATTGTAGAGGAAATAGTCACCATTTATTGGTGAGTTGTGAGAGCCTTGTAGTGGTTACTTGTTGAGGAAGGGCATAATCTCAGTAGTCTTATCATTTTTTTTTATATACAAGCTGTTACAGGATTTCATGGACTGAGTTGTGACCACATAGGAAGATACCCTGCTGCCATCATTTCCAGAAATCGTGGGTACCATCCTCTCAGCGTTTTGACTGTCATACTATGTTAATTTATCGGGATGAAGTTTCTTTCCAGCTGGGCATGATCATTGGGTATGAAGATTGTATATTGAGGAGAAATTGTGGTCCTGTGAACCAAAAAGAAGTTCTGCCCTACAAACTCAATCACTTAAGTGTTCAGCACAGCCATTAATTTGCTACGTTCAGGAAATGACCAGGTTTGAGGGTTAATTAAAAGTTTGATTATGTTTTGTTACTGCTGATAAATATCACTGTATTCTCACTTTACAATGATGGCCATTTTTGGTAATGAATCCTTGCTAAAGAATTAATTTGCTACTGCTGTTATTTCATGAATGTTGAATGGACTGTTCATATAATGTGTATGTGCATCACTCCATTGTGAGAATATTTGTTTTTAGGGCTCTTATAACTTTTGTTAGGGCTTGTTTGGGGTGTTTAGTTAGGTCATTTTTTGCTGTTAATGTTTTTTCTGGCATTTGAAGGCTATTAGTGTTCATACAAGCCCTAAACCAGAACAAAACACTCTTGGGAAAATATGTAAAAAAGCAAACCCAATCAGCCACACACTTTTAAAATTGCTATAAAGTATAAACCCTAACAGCAGCAAAAAATGAAGCCAAAACCTTGAAAATGTTGAGGCAGAAGGACTTTGCATCAGCTTATTGTGAAAAGATTCCCAGAAAACTGAACCTGAAGTGTAAATTTTGTCTTACTAAGTATAGTGGTGGTAGAAACAGATTCAAATACCACCTTGCTCAAACTCCTGAGAATGACATTAATCCCTGCATTGGTGTTGCCAAGATATTAAGCATCAAGCAAATTTGGTCCCTGAAAACCTTGATAAGGTTAAATCCAAGAAAACAAAAATAAACAAAGAAATGGCAGCAATCACAGCTGCATAAACTTCTTCTAATACCCCCTGAAACCCTCATCTATAGAATCCACAATGCTAAACCCAAGTTTTACAGTTACAAACACCCCATGGGCTCAAAATCAAAGACAAAATGAAACGCCACCTCCTAATCCTACAAATCTCAGTTGCAGGATGGCTAGTAGTCCTTATAATTATCTGGATTCTCCATCTCCCTAAAATATCAATCAGTGCCTTACCTAGCCATTCAAAT
>LPNX010021536.1:410867-441191 GCA_001517045.1 Pseudotsuga menziesii
ATTTTCACGGACCAAAATCAACTAGAGGTAAAAGAAGTATGTTCAGAGTTGCAATATATTCATAATGGGCAATAAGGGTTGCAATTGCTGGAGTTGTTGAGAAAAATTCTGATAGCCTAAAGGATTTAGGAGAAAGAATCAGTATGCTGAACAGAATAATGCAAACAGAAGATAGATGGGGACAATTAGAAATCGGAATTAATGTTTGGGAGGATGAAAGATATGATCAAAGCAACAAGGAAGGTCATGGCCATAGAAAGGTGGAGGAAGCTGAGCCAAAGACAGGTTCTCCACATATTTTAGCATATCCTGACCAAATAGGAAGTGAACCACCTGCTCAGCTTTGGTAGGAAGGTAGTGGACCCTGTTACTTCCCATTTTGCATGGGTGTCCACTTATTATCTTCACCACAATTTCAGTAAAGGATGACATGTTCATTTGATGATGCCTTGGATCATCGATGAATGTGTAGATTGGTGGCTTGATGGTGTTTCACACATGGTATTCCTTATCTACATGGATGTTTGGTAGCACTCCCCTTTTGCATATGGTATACATTTTGTGGGGCAGAGGAAGAAAAATAAGGCCTTAAAGTGACTGTTAGATTTCTCCTGTAGCAGCGGCATCATTCCTCAAGCCTAATTTTGTATCCTTGGATGGATTTTCACCCTAATACAAATTCTATAAAAGGCATACATTGGAGGGTTAATTCTAGAACAGTGTTTTGCAGCGGTCTCAGAGATCTTTATTACACCAAATTCAGCCCCTGAAACCTACAGGAAGGGATACAGAATAAAGTAATTTAAGTCCTCCTTTTTCATTATAAATTTAAGGATGAACAAGCAAGCTTTCAAAACGCCAATTTGAGAAATTATTTGATCAACAAGAGCATTGACTTGGCTCAGTATTTAGAATTAATAGGATCCCTGTAGCTCACTGTGGATACAATATTCTCGCGCAGAAATCCATTTGCAGCCTTACATAATCAAGTAACAGGTCAAGATCCACTAGTATTCAGTCCTCGAGAGAGATTTATATGCCTTTCATTGCCATGTTTGGACAGTGCACAATGATGAGGGTTTGTTGCATGATTTAAAGTTGAGCAATTGGGTTAAAGGATTTCATTTAGCCATACTTGTGCACATTATAATGAAATGACCAGCCTTTAAGAAGGTTTCTTTATGAATGCAATCAGATATAGGGTATTTCTTATAAAGGATGATCACCTTGGAGCTGACTACTCACCATTTTGCCTTGTCCTCAGCCAGCGCTCAGCCCTCTTGGACATTTGTTGGAGGAAAACTACCTTGGAGAATCATTGCATTAGGTCTTACAGCCATGACGGTTATAGCATTCTGATTTGGATGATGACTTGTCCACTTTGGAGAAAATTTGCATCATCCTAGACCTGGTTTTGTGGAGAGTGTATACTATAGAGATAGCCTGCATATCATGCATTATGGACAAATCTCGTAGAGCTAGACTTTGGATGCCATGTCATTGGGTTTTTCCTTGCTTCATGGAAATCATTTTCTTGAGTTTTTGAGGCCACCCCTTCAAGAGCACTGATTAAAAAGAATAAGAAATGCAAGCTTTAAGTCCTCCTTTTTCATGATAAATTTAAGGATGAACAAGCAAGCTTTCAAAATGCCAATTTGAGAAATTATTTGATCAACAAGAGCATTGACTTGGCTCAGTATTTAGAATTAATAGGAGCCCTGTATCTCACTGTGGATACAATATTCTCGCGCAAAAATCCATTTGCAGCCTTACATAATCAAGTAACAGGTCAAGATCCACTAGTATTCAATCCTCGAGAGAGATTTATATGCCTTTCATTGCCATGTTTGGACAGTGCACAATGATGAGGGTTTGTTGCATGATTTAAAGTTGAGCAATTGGGTTAAAGGCTTTCATTCAGCTTACAGGCCTCTCTCTAAGGACAAAAATAATGTTCTATAAATGGGCATCTTTCTAGTTGAAGTGTTGCAAAATCCCTCATCCCTAAAAGATGGCTAATAATTTCTCATCCCTAAAATCTGAGCTGCAAATTAGTGTTGCAACAAGCCCATATTTAGGAAAGTATTCAACATAGAAAGTTGGACTGAACTGGAATGATCTAAAATGCCACACCTTTGACTAAAATTGGATGGACACAAAATGTTTCCAAAATGGTCATAAGACCCTGTATGCAAACCAGATTTATGATTTTATCTCATATACAGATACAACAATGACCAATATACCAGCAATCTCTATTTCAATTAACAAAAAATACAGGTATCCAAGCTATAATCTAGAAGTATGGCTATATTCACTTTTTAAAAACTGATAAGCTAAAACTAGGTCAACAACACTTATCTGACTTGCACTAAGTTCTCACCCATCTACACCCACTTCATTGATATAGACAGGATTTCCCCACTTGCTGTGTTCTTTGTTTGAATGCAAGTTATCCATTATAGGTAGTTTAAGAAGATATTTTACAGCAGGGAAAAAGTTCGAAAAGTAAAAAGGAAGATTTTTGTAAAGATTTGGAGTTTTGGTATCAGTGAATATGGATAAATGGGATCCAAGATCACTTGTTTTCAAAAAAATTCTGATATTTTCCTTCAAAGACAAATAATCTAGTAAAACAATCCATGAATTCAATCACATATTAATCAGTGGATGCAATGATCCATGTGCAGACATGGAATGCAGTTTTAGTGCAGGAAGCTCAGCCATTTGTCAAGCCTTTGCAATAGTGACCAGGCCCTCCCAACAAGCGACAGAAACAGAACCAACTCAACAATAGTGCCCAGAAATATCCATGCCAGCAATGAGCCAGAAGACTGCATGTGAAGTTGTATTCAGTCAGCACAAGAGCTACAAACGTTGCTTCATGCTGCTCTCGACACATTTATGAAGATGCCACATTGGATGATCACAATTGTTTCTTAGCGCTCAAGGCATACTGTTAAATATGGCACCGTAAATTATATAAATATGGGCATTGTGCTTCATTTACTCTCTTGATAAATTCTGAGTGAATTGCTAGAATAGACATTATATTCTGTTATGCAACTCACCTCACAATCCTTCTCAAGAATCTGCTGCATAGGGTGTTTCCATCCTACAGTTGTACATTCTATGGTACATTGTAACATAAGTGAAAGGGAAATTCTTCAGTTAGGTTAGGAGACATGGTCTCTACTCTCTTTTGACTGTTTATGTGTGATTGTCATTTATTTATCTCACTTGTTTAGTTTTACTATTGCACAACTCTCTTCGCTGTTATTAATCTCTGCACATCTATTTGCCAAACAATAATGCTACCGCCATAACATAGATATCAGATCTATAGTTGTCCACCCCCGACTTTTTGGGGGGTAAATGCATCACTTTTATAAGAGCTAGAAGATATAATGCTTAATTGGATCTCTCGAGTCAAGTACCAGAGATGGATTAGTGTTTCAGTACGTGATGAATGCCCACCTAGAAGATGTGCAAGTATAGAAAGAACAGAATTACACATACAACTCCATCATATGACCTTCCTCTGAACTCATTGCAATCTCAAATGGTGGCGCAGAACAACACAAACACTTCCATGGTGGTTGATCAGATAAATCTAGTATGATCTATCATTGAAGATGAATTGCAGAAGCAACATGAGAAGATGTACAACCAATTTGCACAGCTATTTAATGCTAGATTTGTGCCTCAGACTATAGCTATGACATTTGGACCTATTAAAGTTTAAACCAATCTATTTGGTGACCAATTCCCACTACAAGTCCAAGTAAACATCAAGATCTAGTACCAATATCTTGGAGCTCAGGAAGGGATTGTTTCGGAAGGTTGAAGCTTACTTTGTATCACTTCACCAACGAAGCTAAGATGGCTTTCACGATGCTCAAAGTTGTACATAACAGACTTTGCTGGTAAGAATCTCATGTAGACAAGGTCCAATGGTGCAAGAACAAAGGAGAGCATATGGATACATGGACCAAGTTCACAAAGGCAATGCAGAGTTTTATCACCTTGACCAATATTAAGATCAATATATCAAGAGGCAGAAATTGCACCAGTGACAAGACTGTCTATCCAAAGTCTATGCTAATAAATTTCATAATATAATGAAGCATCTTGACATTCCAGATGCTTGAATGCAACAAGATCTTGAAGTGTCGAAGTAGATTGCATCCATATAATCTGTTGGAGTTGGAATCCATAACTATTAAGAGCCTTGGTGATGCCTAGCACATTGCTACAAAGATCAAAGAAGAATTCCACACAAAGTGAGAAATCATGGGACAAAGTCTCTTCAATAAATCAATGCAAGAAATATCATAATACAAATCCTTCTAGAAATCCAACATTGTGCACTTGTCATTGCCAAGATAACCAACCTATACAAGAACAACAACAGCGAAATAATAACCTGACAGCAACAATAGAACAAGCAGATTGGAAAATGGTGCCCTTTACACGAGTCGACAATGTATTCAAATGGAAAAGGTCATGTCCACAAAACTCTTCTAGCATAAGCTCAAACAACCCCCACAATGCAAGACAAAGGGAAACAAATTATCCACTTTGAACCAGAGATGGTCAATGTTGCATGAAACGGGTAAACGGGGACGAAACGACGAACAAGTTTCACAAGTTTCTGCATAACCTGTAAACATAAGCCTCTCCCATACACTACAGTATATACATATAATGCAAAATAATTTCCATTCATCCAAGAATTCCTTTAAAGGAAAAAAATTACAAGCTCAAGGAAAATACCCAATCTTCCAAAATTAAAATAAAGAGAAAGCACAATTCCATAATCATAGGAAGAATGAAAGCTCACCTTAAACACCTCTGGCCTTGTGCCTTCTATGCTAATTTCTTTGTCATTCCACTCCCCAGAGGACTCAAAACACATGGATTTAAATACAGGGGAACGTGCTGCCAGAACAACTCTGTGGGCATGAAATTTTTCCCCTGATACATCAAATGTGACATCCGCATTTTCAACATCTTCAAGCAGTTCCCCAAATTGTTGACCCAAGTTTGATTTAGGGATGTGAATATAGTGCAATATGGGGCCTTGAATAGTAGAAACCACAACCCCAACTCTCCTAAAGCAAGGGGATGGATTAGAAATCTCTCCTAAATCTGCATGTTCCTCTAAATATGGAAGGGTATCTCTGTAAATAAAGTCAAGGGATTCTCCACGCAGAGGCAACTCAAGGGACTCTCCACGCAGTCTTAACACAAAGGTCACACCAACTTAGGGTTCAAGGTAACCCTTGACACTCGACCAACTCCATGTTCAAGAGAGAAATCACCAAGACACATCGGAACAAGCCCTAAGTCCGTTATCTAAGTTATCTTCTTCAGGCTAGACCAATGTGGCTCGAGATCTACGTCTCTCCTATGCATTGGCTTCGTTCTTCCATGCCAATTCCATGGACATGAAAGCATTAATTTTCAAGACTGTGCAGTTATGAAATCAACAGTAGAGCTTACTATCTGATGGGGTCGATATTGCGCTAGCCCAACAGAAAAATGAGACTGTGAGTTTAAAGGATTACATTTTAATAAGTGAACCGATACATCCGTCGCTTAACCGACACAATATTATTGTGGATTGCAAACTTTAGTCTAGATTTATTTGTTTAATTTTCTCAATTCAACAACCGCACCGTCGCTTAATCGACGGTTATGAGAATATCCGTCTCTTAACCGATGGGTATGAGACTAGCCGTCGCTTAAGCGATGCTTATGACCACAATTTAAAAAAAAAAATTTAACTTTGTGATTTTTGGTAGGTTTAAAAGAAAAAATCCATGCGCCGTCGGAAGTAACCGTCGGATTTTGGATCGAAATGTAGTAGTGATGTAAATTCACACAGGAGAACAAATTACAATGGTAAAAATAGTGAAAACATCGTAAATAAGGCCACCATATTTATAATTCATGGGTAATAATATAGACCATAGGATTATAGTGAAAATAATGGTCGAGATCAGGTTTTGCGGGATGCGGGGGCCAAACATAAAATTCAAAAATTATATTAATCATTCCATAACCCCCATTCAACATTTTGTGGGATGCATGTTGCGGAATCACAAAACAATGAAAGCTTATTCAATCAGCTCCGAACCCCACATTCCACATTTTACGGGATGTGGGTTGTAGACACACACAAACCAAACGATTAATAAACGACATCTCCGCAACCCGCATTCCGTAAAATGCGGGATGTGGATTGCGGATCGATCAGAGCATATCTAAAAAAACCTCCCGTATCTTGCATTTCGCATTTGCGGGATGCGGGTTGCTGGGAGAGAAAAATCAAAATATCCAACTAAAATATCCCGTACTCCCCAACTTGCGGGTTGCAAGATGTGGGACAACCAAACACTTCAAAACAAATAGTCTTTCTGCATCTTAAAATAAACAAATCAAGCATGAATTTTATTTGAAATTTGGTTAAGTTAGGGAATCCCAAGAGTCAATAAAAATGTAATAGAAGCTTACAAGGTCACGAAGGATCTTACCAAGTTACCTTCGTATGTGTGAATGGGCTCCCGTGTTAAAATAACATGGGATCTGTTGTACCTACAACAAATGGCGACTTGCTGGAAGAACCAGTTATCTCTGCAAAACAATAATCTTTTCCAATCAAAGATGTCAGTAGACAAATGATTAACTCTCAAGAAATGGTAACATATGAATGTAACCAACCAAGAATTATCAAAATTATTAATTCACTTCCATCCATGGTCATTTTTAAAAGTTGCAACTCTGATTCAGATGTCATTGGATAATCGAGATCATTTGAACTCAGGGTGACATATGCATGAAGTTTAAAGTTGAACCTGGGGTCATACCTTTACCATTTTGGGGTTTTCACACAGAGGCTACTGAAACCACTATTTGTTCCTTGCCCCCCCTTTTATTATTATTATTATTTTTAAACAACAAGAATTTAATGAGATAGGACCACTGCCCCATGTTCTGGTGATCAGCGCCATTCACAAACCTGACCTGGAAACTGAACAAGTCGGCTTGGTAAGGAGATCTCTTGTCTTCCAGCTATATGGACGAAAGAAACTACCATGGCTTGGTTACCATCTGGTGATAGTTTCAGTCCAAAATCAGGCCTATGATCATAGTGAGGCTGGCCTTAGATAGGATTCCCTTGTCCTGATGCACAGTACTCTGTAGTTTGGGAACGACTGGGGTTCCATTTCGCACATGGATTACATGACAATGCCATGGATTGGTTTCCACATGATGGTAGTGTTACTCACTGATGCTCTGTAGATAATGAATGAGTTGACTTGTGATAGGATATCCCATCTTCCAGAAAACTGGAAGCCAACTCCCCATACTATATGGAAAAGATGTCATTCCACGGAGCACTTATGAACATAATGATCTGGCTCATGATGAGACCCCTCATTTTGGAATACATATGATAAAATATATGTCCATAATTGAATTCCAAAGGGTAAGACTGATCGGGATATAAAAATATGCCACAGTGCTCTAATGAGACCTTAGACAAGATGAACCTTTTCTTCCACAACTATCATAATCAGAGTAAGGCATGAAGAATATATTAACCTGGACGTGAGAGAATTAATACAAAATTATGTAAATTTGGTTATAATTCAGATATAACAGATCCTAATATGAGTTAGAAAAGATAGAAACTGACAATACTGTTTCGGTTGAGAGTATTGAGTACTGAGGAAAACTGATTGCTCATTATTTCCAAGTGTGCAGAGATTACCAAAAGCTACCAATATCAGGCAAACATTCAAAAAATAAAAGGAAAATAACACACCAAACCTATATACATGGTTGAACCAACCTTTTCAAACAAAATACTTCTTGAGCAGAAAAACATTCACCAGATAGGTGTCAACGACCCCTTCCAGTGTTTGTAGTTGAACCGTAGGACCAATCTTTTCTGTAACATTGAATGGTCCTAGCCAAAGTTGTTGAAACTTAGTGTACTCTTTGTTGTCCTTGTGTTGTTTGTCCCATCCCAACATTGAATCTCCCACTGAGAAGTTTCTGTTTGATGAATACCTCTCATCAAACCATTTCTTAACCAACTGTTGATGTTGGTAGAATTTTATTTCTTGGCTTTGTCTCTATCCTCTTCTAAATTGAGCAGAGAATCCATCCGTTGCTGTAATGGGGAAGATTCATTCTCTTGGATGGATTGGGCCAATTGCAATGAAGGAATGGTGAGATTAGCTAGCAGAACAGCTTCCTTGCCATAAACAAGGCAATAAGGTGAGTTACCAAGGGCTACCTTTGGGGTGATTCGATCTGCCCAAAGAGCATAGTAAATTTGGGTGTGCCAGTCTTTATGGTGTGAAGCCACCGTCTTTTTCACAATGCTTATCAAGTTTTTGTTTGAGGATTCTACAAGCCCATTGCCCTCAGGGTAGTAATTAGCAGAAAACTTAAGCTTCATCCCCTTTTCAAGGGCGTAGCTGGTCAGGTCAATGGATTGGAAGTATGAGGCATTGTAAAAAATAAGATACTCGATGGTGCCAAACCTAGTGATTATCTAATTTTCAAGAAAGGAGATTACCTGGTTTGTGTTACACAACCTTAAAGGGACTGCTTCTACCCACCTCTTAAAATAGTCAGTGGCTATCAAGATATATTTATGTTGTAATTAGGATACGTGGTTGATGTGTCTGACAAAATCCAATCCCCACTACTGAAATGGGAATTGAACTGCTACGGGCTGCAAAGGAAAGGAAGGTTTCTTGATTTTTCCAGTGCACTTCTGGAAAGGCTCACATTTTCTGACAAATGAATGGGCATATATGAATAAGGTAGGCCAATAGTATCCTGCCCTGATAATTTTATGAGCCATTGTATCACCTGAGAAATGTCCACCTGCAGGTCCTACATGAAATTGAAACAAGAAATCATTGGTATGATCCTTTTCCAAGCATCTAAGAAACACTTCATCATAATTATTCCTAAACAGAACATTATCAATAAGTTGATAAGGGGCTGATTTCAGCCTTAGTGCTCTACGTTTTTTTGGATCAAGGGTTTTAGGAGAAAACCCATTATGAATAAAGAATTTGATGTGATCATACCATTCAGATGCAACAGTTTCAAGTACATTAACAAAACCTATAGGAGTAGCCTCTTCCTATTCCCAATCAGTATGCTGATGTTTAGGGTTGTTTGACTGGGCAGTGAGCTGACACAAAACTTGTCCTTTAGAGATCTTCATAGGCTTGATCTCTAGATCATATTCTTGAAGGGCGGTCATCCAGTGAGCTCTCTTTTCTCCCAACTCCTTTTGGACAAGGACATTGCGAATGGCCACATAAGGGACAATCGCCTTAGTCCTTGACTTCAACAGATAAGGCCTGTAATGTTTTACTGATTTATATACTGTGTAGGCCTGTTTGTCAACCTGGGAGTAATTGAGTTCAACCCCTTTGAATGTTGAACTCATGAAATAAATGGGGATCTCGATGTCCTCATGATTTTTCTACGTCAGGACAGCTACATAGGAAAAGTCAGTAGCAAATGTATACACGATAAAATATTTATTGAAATCTGGGGACATAAGAGTAGGAGCTTCTGCTATGGCGTTCCGAATTTCAGTAAATACATTCTTTTGTTCATCAAACTACTTAAATGGTATGTCCTTCTTGACTAGGAATTGCAGGGGTTTCACAACTTGACCAAAATTTGGAACAAATCTACGAACAAAATTGATCTTACCCAAGAATGATTGCATTGCCTTACGAGAGTTGGGGAGGCTGATCTTGGAGATTTCTTTAGTGCATTCTGGATTGATGATCATACCTTCCTTAGAGACTATGAAACCCAACAACTTACCTTTTTTTACTACAAATATGGACTTCTTGGGATTGAGGGAGATGCAGAATTTTATGCAGCTTTCAAATACCTGTTTTAAAGCAGACAAATGATCCTGTCATTTTTTAGAGTAAATGGTAACATTGTCTAAGTATACAACGACAAAATTATGGATCAATCCCATCAAAGCTATGTCCATATCTCTTTGTAATGTGGCTCCTATATTTATTAGTCCAAACAACATTAATCTATATGTGAATGTTCCCCAAGGGGTCCAGAAGGTAGTTTTAAGTTGATCGTTGGGCGCAACTAGGAATTGGTTGTAGCCAGAAAAACCATTTAGCAGCGAAAACATCTCTGATCCAGCTACTTTCTGTAGGATTTTCTCCATTGGAGGAACAAGATAATTATCTTTCTCAGAGGCCCGGTTGAGATTCTTGAAGTCTACGCAGAGTCTGATTTCCCCATTCTCTTTTACAAGCAGGAACCAAATTAGCTATCCACTGTGTGTGCCTGACTGGAAATATGATCTTGGCTGAGAGCAGCTTGTTGAGTTCTTTCTTGACAGAAGGCTCCAGACTGGGGTGCATTTTCCTCAATTTATAATGATAGGGCTTTACCTCAGGTTTCATGGGGATGTTATGATGCATGACGATAGTATCGAAAGTCCTGAGTTCATCATATGTTCAGGAAAAAATATCTTTAAATTCCCTGCGCAGTTTGATAAAACCTCTTCTTTCATCATGGGAACAATGTCTTCCAATATTGATAAGTCAAGGCTCATGCTCTATTCCCAAGTTGGCAGGGGTGTGATTCAAGGTTGAGCTTTGAGTTTTGCAGTTGATGGTTTGTCTAAATTTATCTTGTAAATCATAGAACTTCTCTAGACTGATGACAGATTTGGGGATGATGTTGGAAGGACCAGATAGAAACTTCTCATGATCAGCTTCATCGATAGCCATACCCTCGAAGGTATTTTGGGCTGACAGGAAGTCAAATATTTGATGGTCATCATCAAACACTTTCCAACTTGTGACATTTTTGGGCATAGAGGGTTTATACATCAATTCGATAGAGAAAGTTTGTGGAGACAAACCTTCGAGCATGATTAGTCTAGATGCAGTATTGGCTAACAGATTTGCATCAAAGTTCTGTGATCTAGGAACATATTTAATATTAAATGCTGAGAAAAAATTAGTCATATCTCTGATTAATCTTTGGTAATTAACTAGACGTGGAGATAGACAATGTATCTGATTCCATACCTGTTTCACAATGATTTTAGAGTCTCCTATGCATTCAATTGCTTTCGCTCCCATATCAATAGCTTTCTTGAGTCCTTGGACTAAGGCCTCATATTCAGCCATGTTATTGGTACATTCAAATTCCAACCTGGATGTGATCATTGTTTTGATCTCTTTAGGATCAATAAGCACACATCTTGCGCCTACTCCCTCCTTTGACTTGGAGCCATAAAAAAATAAAGTCCAAACTATAGGATCAATCCTGAAATAGGTATTTACATTATATACATTATGAAAAACAGTGCTAGAGATTGAGACAGATGTAAGATGAGTTATCTGAGAGTGTTTCTGGTCATTCTTTGTTGGTGAGACATCAGTAGGAAAATCTCCAAAGAAAGTGTCAAATGTGAAATTTTTAATTTGATTTTTAAAGAAGGATATAGATTCATTGGAAAAATCGAGATCAGTTACAGTTTGTTTCATGAATGGTTCCCTATCAACTTTGAGCTTGTTAAGCTTCCCGTTAAGAGGCAACCACGGGTGGGACCAATCAGTAGCAAAGTAACCTTTAAGTTTCTCTGACCAATATTGTCTCAGTCACATACCGTAAGTCTCTGGAATATCTGCAATCACAATATCAATAGTTTGACTAATCCGAGGATCTGTGGATAATCTGAGAAGAACATTCCTCAGCCTCCCTAAAACTTTAACCTTTGATCTATCTAATTGCACAATTTGAATAGGATAGGTTTCCCAGGTGGCATTGAGATTCTTACACACAAAACGGGGCATAACATTGGATGAAGCATCTAAGTCTACCATATAGTTATGCACATTCCTATTAAAGATTTCAAAGGTAAGTAAGAAGGGAGGGGCGCCCCTACTTCCAGGTTTTGGGGGGTTTGGCCGAGGAGTGGAGTCAAAATTATTATTTTGAGCTTCTTGGGGTTGCTTTATGATCATTCTTTAGGGCAAGGAATCCCTTATGGAAGGGATTTTGAGAAGGTCAAATAAATATATGTTTTCTTTGACTCTTTTAAGGTCCTCGACCAAGTTGTATTCTGGCTCAGGAATGAGGGTGTCCTTCTGAGTCTGAGTCTTACCTTTGCTAGGGGTCTGTGTCGAGGGCGATGATTCCTAGGGAAGTGGCCCTTTAGACCTGGTATTGTGTGTGTGTTGTAGGTTATAAACTGTGTCAAGTTCTTCTTCTTCTTCTTCTTCTTCTTCTAAAAAGAATCTCACAGAGCTGACTTGCTAGTCATCTTCCTCTTCCTCTTGGGGAGGTTGTGAATCTTGAGTGGACTGATCTTCAGAGGGTTTTGGAATGTCTGGTGTCCCCACATGTAAGGATTTCAAGATAGAAAATATCTCTTCTAAGGTGAATCCCTCACTGGGATTTGGAGGTGGTGGATTTTGGGGGGGTTGATTTGGCCTCCTAAAAGGTGGCCTATTGAATCCCCTATTGTTAGATTGATTTTCATTGCTTGTCTTCTTGAGACCTACCATCTCATTAGAAATTATTTGAAGGATCTTCTTAAATTCACTCATATTGAATGGATCTTGACTGGTAGCAGCAGGTTGAGGGGAACTATCACTTTTCCTGTGCAAGGTAGACACTTGTTCAGATGTGGTATCAGGGTTGTCTTTGAGACTAAACATGTCCCTTTCAACTTGCATGGCTTTAGATATGGCGTCTTGCAAGGAATATTTACAAGCCCTTTTGACCCACATGGCTATTTGGGTTAGGAGACCCTTAATATAGTATGCTACCAGTAATTCCTCAATAGGAAGTACTGTACTTGCTATCCTATTCTTTAAATATGAAAACCGGTGATTGTGATATTTGACTCTTTCTTTACCCTTAGTTTTCATGGAAGAGAGATCTATGAATAAATCTTTTGGTGTCTTTTCATCCCCAAAATTTTGAGTGAAGAGTTTGAAAAACACATCCCATAGTGGGATGGAGCTAGCTTCTAAGGAAAAATACTAGGTGCAAGCCTTTCCCTCAAACGTATAAGGGAACAATCTACAAACCATGTCTTCATGTATGATGTTCCTAAGTCTGATGGCTTGCATGAAGGATTTGATGTGGTCTTCCATAGGGATTTTGTCATCCAGATTAAATTTTGGAAGCCAATTCTTGGGGTTTTTAGGAAACCTATGCTGACCGCCTAAAACAGACACATAATCCCCACCTAACCATGGCATGTTGTGATGTTCCTCGGCCATAGGGACATATTCAGTTGAGGAGTTTGAAGATTCAGAATCAGACGATTCGTCTGAAGAATATGAAGAAGAGGGAGGAGATGGGTGTGTTCCTCTTGCTCGGATGCTATGTCGAGGAGTCACTCAATCTCGAAAAAGGAAAGCTAGTTCAAACCCAGGAGTGGATGGCTCGATGAAAAGTTCATGACGTCTCTTAGAGTTTTGGTCATCTGGACTTAGACTATCTTGATTATCGTTTTGGGGAGGATCATGAGTAGGATTTTCTTCAGTGAATAATCTTCGAATCTTGGCAACATTGTCGGAATTATCCTTCAACAGTTGTTCAACTGTGATGGGTCCCAGGATGGGTGATACGAGAATGTATCTACCTGATTGGGTAGTCTGTTCTTGTCCAGGGGTAATAGGGCCAATGTTTGAACCTTGTGTTATTTGTTCCCCTAATGTAGATGCATGGGAGTGACTATGGGTGATGATCGGATCTCTTGCTGGAGGAGGTGTATGAGTATTTCATTTAGGCATGATGTGTTGGCCCTCCTTCTAGTGCCATTTGTTGAAGCCCCAACTATGTATGTGGCTGATTAGGGTGTCTAAGGCTTGCAACACACAGAGAAAACCCAGCCAAAGGCTTCAAACAATCCCACGTAGGTATTGTTCTATCCTTGAGCTGTTTGGGATAGTGATCTCCCACGGATACTTTTGTAGCCTCCACTGGCTTATGATTGGATTTGATACACAGAGGATTTGTTTCCCAAATAGGAAAACAATATAGGTGGCAAAAAGAAAAAGGAAAATCAAATATAACTAATAGAATTATCCTGATCTAAATCTAAGCTACCTAGAGAAGATTTTGGGTTGATTTGCAGGTGAACGAGGGGTGTAAGTAGACAAGTAGTTTTGATCCAATCAACAAAAATGTAAATCAAATTAGAAACTCACGGTTTAATTCACAACTAATTAATGAAAATCAATTAGTTAGTGACTTAAGATTCTATCATTCTGAATTAACTTGCACAGCACATGTAAGTTGAAAAACAAACATATTATGCTGCTAAATATTACTGTTCAATTATTCATAGAAATAGATAAAGACAGTTCATAAAATAAATTTCATGAAGCTTTATCAATGCATTAATAAATAACAGAGATAAATCTGAGTTAAATAAACACATTTAATAATTCTAAATAATCAACAACATTATCTGTCCATTTGAAGCAAAGAAGATCGAAATCTGTTTGAAGAAATTCATTCAGACAAAGACAAGAGATAAGAAATGACTGTATTGATATGAAGTCCAGTAAAAAATTACATAAACCATATGAGAAACCATAGGTGTTGTTTCAATCTTATTTCTCCCAAAAGTAAAAAAAATTCCTTAATACATTCGAGATCACCCTCTTAAATAATCATTACAAAAAAAATGGATCTCCCCCTAAAGGGGATCAAAGCCTAAACAAAGCTAATATCCCAAGAAATATTTGCACATATTCCAGATACGGAGCAACTCCTCAATATCAGGGTAACTGGTAGATTCAATGCCAAGCTGGGCATTGCACTTATGATCTTCAATCTCATTCTTATCCAGTTTATGCCAAAATTGGATATAGATGTGGATCTTTTTCTCCACCGCAAATGGCTGTATGATCAACTAATGTACATCGTGGATGCTGACATGGTCAAGTTTCTTGATCTTCTCCTCTCCCTCATCCTTCGACTGCTCCACTTGCTCAATCATCAATCCAGGTGGACATGCCTTTTCAATAAGCACCATTGCAGGAAAGGACAATTCATCCATAATGTTGTCAACTGCATACCATCTTTTGATGCAAATGGCCTGTGTTCTCTTTATGGCTTAAGCTAATGTCTCATCTAGATATTCCCAGGCTCTTAAGATAATCCCGATCCTCTTCTTACCCTTCTTCACCACTGATTTATCATCTTTATTGTACCGATATTCTCCCAGGTATATCACAAAATCTTCATTGAATTCATCCCTCATCTCATCAATGGGGGGGATACTAATGCCTATGGATAGCAGAGAAGATGTTTGGGTTGTGGTGTGAGAGGGTATAGTCATAGTAATAGGAGAAGTAGATGGAGAAGAGGTAACATTCTGAGCAACAATTACTTCAGGAGCTGAAGAAATGTCAAGAATTGAAGTTTCAGTTGATGAAACTTGCAAAGAAGTAGTCTTGAGAGACGATGGTGAAACTGTTGAAGTTTTCTCAGTCACAGGGGATGACACTGAACTGATTGAAGGGATATGCAATGGAATTTTGAAAAACTGGAGGCACAATAGATGCAGTAATGGGCATATCCACAGAAATAAGTGCAATGGATTTGGGTAGACAAGTGGCATTTTGATAAAGCTGGGTCATAAAAGGTGTCATGGTAGAACCAACAGATAATGAAGATAGAGCTATTATGGATGAGATAAGTAATATAGAAGAGGAAGGGCCATATTGAGAAGAAAGTTGAGATTGTAAGGGAGGTGATGAAGACTTGTCATTGCCACCATTGGTAAAATTCAGTAAATCATTACCATTTCCAGTTTCAATAGTAGTAGGAATAGGGGAAGACCTCTCATCCTCTTCCTCTGAATGTGTCAAGTCTATAGTAGAGGTGGGGATATATGAAATTAAGGATTCTAGCCATTTGAGAGGTTTCTGTTCAATATGTGGTTGAACATATTGAGTATTTTCAACCACAGTGGTCACCTGAGGATCTTTAGCTAGCTGAGAGGTTGTAACTTCTTGAGTGTCTAGTGCTGAAGTCATTTTTCTCAGTCTCTGTTTGATCTGCTTTGAAGTGTGCAAATAGGCCTTGACCTATTGCTCCATAGATGTTTAGGGAAATTATTCCATGGGAGCTTTCCCTTTACGTGTGTTTGAACTAGGTTCCATGGATGCATTTGTGGATGTAAAGCCTCCTTTGCCGCAACTTTAGCTTCCCTACCTTCCTTGTCTCTTATTACCTTTTCCTGAATGTCTAACTCCATGGACCTGTAATGTCGAATTCTGTCCCTGATTTCTTTTTGGTATTGCAATATATGACTTTGTTCTTCCTTTCTTTTAGCCCTCTCTAGGAATTCATAAAAAGTGTTAACTCCCTGGTAGATGAAGTCATCTTGAGTTTCTTCATGAGCATATCCTGTTTTAAAATGGTTCTGCTTGAGGTGGAAATCAACAATCAATTTGGGATCATGCTGCCTTTTACTAGCAAAGCCAAGCTTGAGTGACACTATGTGGTCATGAAGCTATGATGCCCAAGTAGAATTATCTATGCTTAAGGATCCAAGGGTTATAGGAAACTTGGGCCAAATCTTCCTCTTAGGTGGAGCACATTTTTTGTAAATCGCTTCTGTGACTATTTGGAATGAAATCACCTCAAGGACCAACCTGTCCGGGACGAACTTAGGCAACATATGGGAAGCATTTCTACCAAACACCCTGATATAGGTTAATGATTCATCGACATACCAATATCCCATAGTGTCTATGAGGGTTTTGGCTTCAGGTGAGAACGCAGGAGCTTCCTTGTTGGAAATTAGGAAATAGACTCGGCTGAGGAAACTCTCACATACATCATAAAACTTAGTTACATAATTGGTATCCCATAGCTCGAAATGATAGATATGCATGGGAGGGGATGGTAATACCCAACTCCATCCCATATTGGAGAAGCGAAAATCGACACAAAATATATCTACAATGAAGGAAGAAAGATAAAAGTTGGGATTCTCCTAGCAGTAGCTTTCTGGAACTCTTGTATGGCAGTTTTGAGTTCAAGTGACAGGATTGAAGCCCAAGGGAAGGATTCACCCGTAATTATGATCACATGGAAAGCAATGGGGGCCCATTCTTTGTTGAAGTAAGAACAGTTGGGGAGACCATAAATCCTACATAACATTGCTACAAGCAGGGAATAAGGTTCCTCAAACCATTCGATGGGGTAAAGTTCATCTTTCCTCTGGGAGAACTTGCACGGTTCAGCCATCCAGGATTTCAGCATTTGGTCGAAATTGAACCTAGACTTGGCAGCTTTAATAAAGTCTGCATCGAGGAGCTGCGTAAAAGGTTTTAGGGCATCAATTCTCACAAAGGTTTCAGAGTAGAAATTGGCCAATTGCGTTCCAATACTGGTGTTAAAGCAACAGTCTTCTGGATTAGCGTGGTCTATAATCCATCTAACTGCATTATTATAAGGGAGGATGACCAGTCTTGCAGCAATCATATGAAGGCCAGTGTCCCTAATTCTCGCATAAATGAGTTGATTACCCTGGAAGTATCAAAGTTCATTGTTAACAAAGATGGAATAAACTCGAGACCAATGCAACTGGCAGGTTTCAGACACTTGGCCACTAGTGTCAGAGATGACACCAAAGTTCGGGTCTTTCATAAACATGTCTTTCTGTAGGATTTTGCTCTTGGTAATTCGGGGTGTTTTGGATGTTTCTATGTCCTATTCTAATGTTGGTACCGGTAATTAAACCGAATTATAAAGTAAGCACAGTAAGCAATTCAAATTGTGAGAAAGCGTCTTGAGAACCTACTTGAAACCGTAGTGAACACTGTCGAAATTGCTTGGTTAAATATGGATGTAAATTCACGTAGGAGAACAAATTAAAATGGTAAAAACTGTGAAAACATCATAAATAAGACCACCATATTTATAATTCATGGGTAATAATACAGATAGTAGGATTAGGGTGAAAATAACATTCAGGATCAGGTTTTGCGAGATGCGGGGGCCAAACATGAAATTCAAAATTTTTATTAATCATTTCGTAACCCACATTCCACATTTTGTGGGATGCGTGTCGTGGAATAACACAACAGTGAAAGATTATTCAATCAGCTCTGCACCTTGCATTCCTCATTTTGCGGGATGCGGGTTGTGGACACATGCAAACCAAACGATTAATAAACGCCAACTCTGCAACCTGCATTCCGCAAAATGTGGGATGTGGATTGCGGATCGATGAAAGCATATCTAAAAAAACCTCCCGCATCCCGCATTTTTTATTTGTGGGATGCAGGTTGCGGGGAGAGAAAAATTGGAATATCCAACTAAAATATCCCACACTCCACAACTTGCGGGTTGCGATATGTGGGCTGCGGGACGACCAAACACTTCAAAACAAACAGTCT
This sequence comes from Pseudotsuga menziesii, assembly GCA_001517045.1. NCBI lineage: Eukaryota > Viridiplantae > Streptophyta > Pinopsida > Pinales > Pinaceae > Pseudotsuga > Pseudotsuga menziesii. The sequence continues at coordinate 429,341 of LPNX010021536.1, forward strand.
TTCCGCATCTTAAAATAAACAAATCAAGCATGACTTTTCTTTGATATTTGGATAAGTTAGGGAATTCCATGAGTCAATAAAAATGTAATAGAAGCTTACAAGGTCATGAATTATTTTACCAAGTTACATTCGTATGTGTGATTGGGTTCCCATGTCAAAATAACATGGGATTCGTTGTACCTACAACAGGTACATGTCCTTTCAAGACACCTAAAAATTATCTAGGTTCAATGGTACATAAGTAAAACAAGGATCTACTACCCTTCTTAACTTGAATGTGTGATATTTCTAGCTATACTCATTAGATTATTAATGCATCAACTAAAGAACATAAATATCCAGTACATTTATTACATCATCGCCATTATCTAGATATTTCCATAACATAATAACATTGACATATTATGATCAGCACACATTGTCTGTTCTTTGAAAGGGGAGGCCTAATAGCAACAAATATAAGCCTCAATATTTCTGGTTAGCATCATGTTTGAAAAGCAAATTTTTTTTTGGAAAAAGGGTTTCCCCACAAAGTGTGGCACAACAGGCCCATCTCTTTGAGAAACGACTCTCGAGGTATATATATAGAGGTCACTAATGCCACATGTACATATTCCATTATAATGGACAATGACAACTATAAGAATATGTATTTAAATAGTTGGTTGTATATATAAAGAAACCAACAATACCTCTGTTATAATAATAAACCCATAGTTACCTACCTTAGACATTAATTTAACCATATTTGTCTTATTACCTAGTTTCCTAGATTCCAATCTATTCTAGTTGCCTTCTACATGTCCTAGAAGTCAACACATGCTTAAACTGAGTCATGGAGTGCTTGGGAAACATCCTGGAAACCCATTTTAGCATGTCTTCTTTATTCCATATTCTCCAAAGCGCATATATGCTTTTTTTGTAAAGCTGGCTTGTTTTATTTATGATTTAAGGCAAAAGAAAAGCTAGACTAGTTGTAACTGCCTTGTTTTTTTCCCACATCATCCTCCCTCCTTTTATCCAAATAAAATGATGTATGAGTTGTCTTTCCATCCCTCTTTATCTATCCCACTTTACTTAGCCAATTCATGAGCATCTACCTATATTTGGAAACTGCTTTATGCACCTATGGGGGATTTGACTAGTTTTGGTAAGCTTGCTTTTTGACTATTTCAAATGACATATTTATGCATTCAAATATCTCATGTAATTATATATTACATCAGCCTATTACTTCATAAGTTTGGATATTGTACACTTACTCAATACATATTAGTGTTATGCTCTAATTTCAGTCTCCTTTGGTGTTAATTTTGCATGTTTGATTAGCAATTTTGTGAGTGTAATTGTTCTATCTCTTGGGTTCAATTTCCACATGGTATCAGATCCTTTGTATATCTATTTATCTCCTTCCATATTTCTATTACAGGTTCGACATCTTCACTGGGAACATATTCTGCTGACTGAAGGGCACAATTTCTGAGCAATGGACCAATCTCAGAAGATCATCTTGACTCCATTCAATTTCTTTAAGTGGAAAGCTGAGATGGAGATATTGTTGAGATAAAAAGGTATCGAAAAGGCGACTATGGAAATTGATTCAGAGCCCAATGCAGCTACAAAGAAAATAAAATGGCACAACAGGAGGGATGAGGCCTATGGTCTTTTGTATCTGAGCATTTCAAGAGACCTCCTCTTCCATATTGATGGATTAACATCACCTAATGAAGTGTGGGAGAATCCTGTAGATATTTTTGGAAATATAGATGAGATGATAGGACATCAAATCGAGAATGAATTGATCTCCTTGAGTCCCAGTAGCTCTGAATCATTGCAACTCTACTTTTCCAAGTTTAAGGCCCTTGTTTTACAGTTGCAATAGTGTGGGATAGAAAAGAAGGAAGAGAAACTAGTTTTGGACATACTCTCTAAGCTTGGCCCTGAATATTTAGTGTTTTTTTTGACCTTCCATGCTACCAAGTTGACAGCTCGAGCTTGGAAGATGCCTGGAGCTTGCAGAGTTCATCTAATCCCTCACACAAGAACAAGATAAGTTGGTGATGATGGGCACCATCAAACCTCCCAAAGACCAAGCTTTGGTTGCTGGAGATTCAAGGGTGGATTCAAAAAACAAGAAAAAAGCTAAAAATCCACCTGAGCAAAAGAGAGACAAGTATAAGTCTCAAGAGGAGCCCCAAGGTTCCAAGAAGAACTCCCAGAAGAAGAAGAACAAAGCAGAAATGAGCAAGTGCGCATACTGCAGTAAGGGCTATCATCTTGAGAGCTCTTGTATGAAGAAGCAAATTGACATGTTGACCCAACTCCTCAAGAAGAATAATATCTCCCTTCTTGATTGCTCAAAGAAGAGGGAAGGAGGATCAAATTCAGAGGACAGAGAGAGAGTACATGCCTTGGTTTCTGGCACATCAAGCTCACCTAGCTTCATCATAGACTCTGGAGCTTCTAGACATATGGTTTTGACAAAAGAGGCATTCTCCTCTCTTGACATGTTGAAAGGTTCACCAATAGTTTTGGGAGATGACTCTCTCACTGATAGTTTGGGGAAGGGAAGAATTGATCTTGACCATGGTAAGTTCAATAATGTGTTGTATGTTCTAGGTCTTGCGTCTAATCTCTTGTCAGTGTATCAGATGACTCACACTGGGTCTCCAAAGAAGGTCATGTTCTCCCTTGATGATGTTGAAATCACTGAGATTTTGGATGGTAAAGTCATAGAAAAAGGTGTTGTTGATCACACTTCGAAGGTATACATGTTTTCCCATTTTCTACCCTACTCAAACCCCTCTGCTCTTCTGATTCATGCTAATGAGGCAAACAAGATTTGGCATGAAAGATTTGGCCATATTAAATACAAGTATATTTCTTATTTGAGTGAAAAATATATGGTCATAGGGTTACGAAAGTTCAAGTTTTCTAAGGGAGTCTATCAAGGTTGTATCCTAGGAAAACACCCAGAGCACAAGTATGAGAGAGCTAGTCATGAGAGAACCTCTGCACCTCTTGAGTTGATCCATAGTGATATTGTTGGTCCATTTCCTCATATTTCCATGATTCAATCCAAATATGCACTCACTTTTATAGATGACTTTTCCAGGTATTGTTGGGTTCACTTCCTAAAGCATAAGTCTGAAGTTTTTGACCTCTTCAAAGTCTTTAAAGCCTTGGTTGAAGACCAGTTTGGGAGGAAACTCAAGATCATCAAATATGACAATGGTGGTGAGTATGTCAAGTCTGAGTTCATTCAGTATTGTAAATATTTAGGTATTCAGATGCAGCATTCGATCCCCTACAAACCACAGCAAAATGGTGTTGTTGAGAGAAAGAACAGGTCACTAAAGGAGATGGCAACTTGGATGATGGAGGCTAAGACTTTGCCACCAAATTTTTGGGTTGAGGATATAAACTGTGCATCCTACATCTAGAATAGGGTGCCTCATAAGTATCTTGATGGTATGAATCATTTCGAAGCTTGGAGTGGGCACAAGCCAGATGTGACCCATTTCAGGATTTTTGGCTCAAACGCTTGGGCTAGAATTCCAATAGAAAAGAGGAAGGCTTTGCAGCCCCAAAGCCAAGAGTACCTATTTGTTGGGTATTCTAAAGATTCAAAAGAGTACAAGCTGACCAAATTGAGCACTAAAAAATATTTCATTGAAAGAAGTGTCCAGTTCCAAGAAGAGCCTTTAGTAGCAGTTGAAGTTGCAGAGTCTTCTTCACCACTAGATCCATTGATTGTAAGTGAAGAGACTAATGAGTTTGCTGATTCTAATATGTATAATAATGATGATTTTATTGCATATCCTAATATTCCTACAAGACCAAAATGTGCAGAAAATACCATTCATGTAGATGGGGAACTAGCTGGAAATCCTAATGACACTAGGAGGACAAGATCTAAATTTGAGAGTGCCCTTTGTGTGAAAGGTCCTCTATTTGTTGAGAAGTGCTATCTGATGGTTGAATCAGATCCACAAACATATGAATATGCACCACATGATCCAATATGGAAAACAGCCATGAAAGAAGAATTCAGCTTGCTCCAGAAGAACAACACTTGGGAACTGGTTGATCTTCCCCCGCGGAGGAAGCTAGTTCAATGTAAGTGGGTTTTCAAGACTAATTTTGCTGCTGATGGTTCACCTTTGACATATAAGGAAATATTGGTAGCCAAGGGCTACTCAAAAGTACATGGTATTGACTACAATGAAACCTTTGCACCAGTGGAAAAGATGGACTCCATAAGGCTAGCTTTAGCCATTGCAGCTTCGAAGCAGTGGGAGGTACATCACATGGAATAAGCTTGAAGAAGTAGGTTATTATCCTATGGTAACTAATACACTGTATAGGCTGTTGATTGGGTGTTTGATTTATCTTACACACACTTGAACTGATCTATCTTATGCAGTTAACATGGCTTCGAGATACATGGATCAGCCTCACGAGATCCACTGGAGAGCAGCCAAAAGGATTCTAAAATTTGTTCAACGAACAAGAACTCATGGGATCTTCTACAAAGCAAAATACGATATTGATTTGATTGGGTTTACTGATATTAATTGGGCAGGTGAAAACATAGATCAAAAGTCTACATCATGATATGTGTTCATTCTTGCAGAAGGACCAATCAATTGGTCAAGCAAGAAGCAGAGTGCCATAACACTCTCATATACAGAAGCATAGTATAGAGGAGTTGTAAATGAAGCAAGTCAATGTTTGTGGTTGCAGGGAATACTTGGAGAATGTGGCTTCGAATCATAGTTTTCAAATATTATCTACTGTGATAATCAGAGCACCATTTGAATCTATAATGATCTAGTTTAGAGACAACGAACCAAGCACATTGAGAGCCATATGCACTACATCAAACAACTTGTGCATGATGGTACCATTCATCTACTCTTTTGTGCATATTCAGAACAAGTAGCAGACATCTTCACCAAAGTTTTTTGTGAGAAGACATTCAACAATCTCAAATCATTGGTGGGTATTGCTAATCATGCTGTGAAGCATGATTGATGACAAGACTTCCAAATTTTGTTTTCCTATCCATGTTTAAGGGAGGATTTTCCCATTGGGTTTTTGCCTCTCTCCTTGGTTGTATGGATAAGCAGTATGTAAAGGGTGACTAAGAATTGTTTCTAGGACCTATAGTTTTCTTATATTTACTCATAAATTCAGGCTTAAGGGGGTGTATTAGAATAATCAACCCATAGTTACCTACCTTAGTCATTAATTTTACCATTTTTGTCTTATTACCTAGTTTCCTAGATTCCACTCTAGGCTAGTTGCCTTCTACATGACCTAGAAGTCAATACATGGTAAAAATGAGTCATGGAGCACTTGGGAAACATCCTGGAAACCCATTTTACCATGTCTTATTTATTCTAGATTCTCCAAAATGCATATCTGCTTTTTCTGTAAAGATGGCTTATTTTATTTCTGATTTAAGGCAAAGGAAAAGCTAGACTAGTTGTAACTGCCTTGTTTTTTTCCCACATCATCCTCCCTAATTTTCTTCGAATAAAAGCATGTATGCATTGTCTTTCAATCCCTCTTTATCTTTCCCACTTGAATTATCCAATTCGTGAGCATATACCTAGATTTGGAAAGTGCTTTATGCACCTATTGGGGATTTAACTAGTTTTGGTAAGCCTGCTTTTTGACTATTTCGAATGGCATATTTATGCATTTGAATCTCTCATGTAATTATATATTATAGTATCCTATTACTTCATAAGGTTGGCTATTGTACACTTACTCAATACATATTAGTGTTATGCTACAATTTCAGTCTCCTTTGGTGTTAATTTTGCATGTTTGATTAGCAATTTTGTGAGTGTAATTGTTCTATCTCTTGGGTTCAATTTCCATAACCTCATCCCAGGCTGTATTAGCTAGACAGGTCATGGAGTTTGGAAATGTACCCTTATCACTTGAAACTTTTCCATCACCTTTGGCATTTGACCCTTTGATGACACAAGGGTGTGGGATGTCACTCCTCTTTGAGATTTTGACTTGATCTCAGGTAGGACATACCAATTTTATATTCCTACAGAATATTATGTCTACTTCAACACCTATAGGATACACATGAATGGTGAGACATAGAAACTCACCTCCACTTTTCAGTCTACTAATCCACTTGTACTTTCCATTCTTATTAAAATTTATCAAGTCAAACTCGGACTCATTTGAGTTGACTGAATTGAAGCCAGCCTGTATTGAGTTGGTATTTTGTACAAATCAGGCATTGGTTTGGTGACTCAGCATGTTTGGTACCAAATTGGTCCAACTTGGTAGAGTCCATACCTACTCGGCTAAGTGGGAACCGATTTGGCACTCGAACATGTCAATGGTACATAGGTAGAAGGAAAATTTATTTAAAAAAATTATACCTAAAGCCTAATATATATCAATCTAACCCTTAAACTAGATTATAAAGAGACCCCCCCCACCATTTTCATCACAACTCTCTCATTGAGCATTTCCAATTTTTGGAGCAGCATTGAAGACTAGTATTTGCTACTATTACTATAGTTGCAGATGTCCTTGAGGAGTTTGAAGGATACTTGTCTTGCAAACCTATACACGAAAACATAGTCAATAACTGTAAGCATAAGCAACCCTTGGCATAGTTTAATGCTTCTTGATTCGATTGGTGCTTTTCTATTCTCAGGGGTGTCCGTAGGGCTTTATGCTGCTATCAAACTGTTGAGGCCTGGAAAATCGCAGGTACCAACAGTTAGGGATTCTCCCCAGTAAATGTTCCCAACTAGCTTGTCACTGTTTGGTATGGGGAATCCATTTGGTTTACGGTCCGACTACCGTAGGTCAAGTAACAAAAAATAAAAGGTTTTACCAGTTACGACCCGTTCCACCGTGTATGTTTTGAGTTTTTTGTATTTAAGTATGAGATGCAAGTGCCTATCTAAAAATGCATACTGATAGAGAATTAGAGAATATGAGGAGCGGTCACAATGTGATGCACAGGTTCTTACCTCTTGTCTTAACTCTCTCGCATCTAAACCACACACATCAAGAAAAAACTAAAACTAACTATCTAACCTATCCCTAGGGAGCAAGATTATTATTCATCAATGAGTAATGTATTTTGTGCATGCATTAAGAAAAATCAGAGATAGCTGTTACTTATTTCAAAACACATGAACATTTATAGATATATAAACAACCAGATAGCTAATTTTTTATGAACAACATTCATTACTCATAGTGGAAATTTCATAGAATAAACTAGAGCGCATTCATAACACAAACATAGGTTCAAAAAGTTAGAACGATCTCACAGTTAATGGATAACAGCTGAAAATGAAATAGTTCACATTCAACAAATCCATAGCACATCATTTGAAACCTTCCACAAAGCTTTCTCCAACAGGAAACTTGTAATTTCTTTATGCAAAAGGAAATAGTTCTTCTTACATCATACTCTCACAAATCTATCTGGGAAAAAGTCCTGTTCTACAACTAACTCTCCTATATTTATACAAAAACAACCAAAACCTTTGGGTTGCCCCTTGGGTGACCTTTGGGCTTCCCCAACTGTTCAATCCCACAATCTTGTCTTTTAGTGGGTGCTCATGATTTATACAATACGTTACGTTTCATTGAAATTTAATAGCACTTTTATAACGAGAGACCAGTCACCAGTTTGATCAGTGATAAAATTTTCCCAAGCTTGGGCCTCTACTGCTATCGAATCCACTGGTCCTTTTAGAACTTGTTGATCTCAGAACTTCACTTTATCCTTCCTTTTCTATCTCACTTATTTATGCTTCAGCCTCTTCTTCCCTTGCTGCCTCCCTTCTCCTTTGACTTTTAGACATATCTTGCTTGCAGTAGTCACCTTGTCATGAACATAGCGGATTTTAGACCATCTAGCGTTTAACAAAGTAACACAAACTGCACTAATACATGCATTTTGTAAAATGAACTATAAACAAATTTAATGCATGAAAAGAAACATGATAATGCAAAGAAAATCCTGCAAGTTAGTATCTTGAACTCTGCTAAATCCACTGTCCAAACTAAACCACAAGTCCGAAAAACAGACTCTCTATCTCAATCCAGGCTGCATCCGGACCAATTTGACATCTTCCAAAGAAAGCATGAAAAATTACAAAGTAACCACCATTGAAAAACAGAGTAAAAGCACACGAGAAAGGCGGGAAAACCCTCACCGATGGGAAAAATACTAAGCATCGGGTGAAAACAAAACTCTCATCGGTGGGAGGAAACACTATAATTCGGATGGTAAATTCACTAAGCCGCCACAACAGTGGAGACCAAATAGACTAAAGATTCTGGGGCAAAATAAAACGTCGGTGAAATAAAATACTAAAAGCTGCCATACAGGGATCAGAGACCGGAAGGACTAATCACAATGCGTTGGCAGAATAGATCAATACGCAGCTGCAATGGTGGAAGGTGGACAGACAACAAATTCCACAATAACAAGAATTATTGACGATCGGACACTTTGAGGAGTATGTATCGGCAACCAAAGGCTCAATGCTGCCGCCATGTCGGCAACAAAAAAGACTAAAGCTCCGATCAATCATCAACACCATTCCAATAGTGAAAATAAAAACAATGCAAAGTAAAAATTTTGTGTAGAAATAATAGATCAATGCTATGTGCAATGATGCTAAGAAGAAGCACAGGAAATAGATCTTGCTACTAAGAATTCTCACAAGCATACACAGGAAAAATATAGAGAAGAAAAGAGACTGAATCACATTAATGAAGAGATGAATATTTGTGTGTATCCTTTCATTGAATAATTATGAATAATAGAGTACATAAATAGATCTTCCCTCATAGGAAAGTCAAATTGTATGGAAACAACTCATAAAGCTCAAAAAGGCTGACTTACCCAAATATAGCAAACCCCCATAGGTGGATAAAGCACTTGCTAAATCTATCAAGGACCTCACGAGTTGGAAAAAGCATGAGTGAGTTGTCAAGGAGATGGAAATAACATGCTAATCCTAGAAAATGGAGAAAAACTAATGGAGGATGGGTTGGAAACAAAAGCTCCCAGTTTCCTAGTTGACTAGCTTTTATCTTATCCATAGAAAAGCAGAAAAAGCAGAAAAAGCAGAAAAAGTAGAAAAAAGTAGAATATGCTATAAGGTCCTGCATACTAATTCTAGATGAACCCAGAATCAGAAATAACTCATTCCTAGAATATAGATGGCATGCATTGACTTTAAGGTGCCACCTAATTAAGCTAGTGGGTGAATAATTAATCAAATAATGATTAATTATTTTATCCTAAGTTGTGAGTGGGTTTAATATATTCCAACACCCCCCTATAAGTCTGAATTTATGATGGTATGACAAAAAATATGGATGCATATGGATGCATATAGGGCCCAACAACAAGGATATGGTCACCCTTTTACAATTATTATGTCCAGAAAAGTGAGGAAAGAGGCAAAACCACATGGGGAAAATCCTCCCTCAAGATAGGACAAGGCACAAAATTTGAAATATGTATGTCTTCAACATATCCTTATCTTCACTTAAATCAGCTGAGTGAACTTCTTCTGGATGGAAGACTTGTTGAAGAAATCATGAACTCCATGATCATGTGCTGGAGTGTAGAACCTGCAAGAAGGAATATGAGAGACTCCTTGTATCTCATCATCTGATGAAGTAGGAGAATTATCTGAATGCTTCTTGCTGCTGTCAAACTATGATCTGCAAACATAACCTGAAATGGAAAAGAGATCTGTGCATACTCCTTCCCAAAGAGTACAAAAAATAAGGCAATTTATTTCACATCCAATTCCCTGAATAGCTGCAAAATTGTGATGTGAATCACATGTAAATCTTCCAATATGCTGTAGCACCTGTATAGATCTGATATTAGGCTGATAAAACACTGATATATCAGAAACATTAGCATATTGAACAGCAAAGACAAATGCTTCAGTGGCTCCATGAGGATATAGGGTTAGACTAGGAAAAATATGAACAACTGGGGAAAACTGATAGGTGTAAAAATATGAATGATGGATGGGCATAATATCTGAACCATAAGTGTTTAGAATAGATCCAAACATGTTTAATATCAGTCCAAATATGACTAAGGACATGGATAACCAGCCAAAGAAAGATAGGAAAGACTTCAAACCATGCAAGATAAATATCATTGCATAAGAGACCAATGAGGAATCAGCAGGTGATCTTGGGATTTGTATAGTCTTTGGATTATTCAGAGGTATGGTAGATGGTATGGATGGTGGTATTATATGTGTCATGACATGCATATCATCCTGAAAACAATCTTCTAAATCAGATATACAAGCTTGTGAGGAAGAGCTGCTCAAAGGTAAGTCAATATCTAGTGAAAAATCACAATTTTTGGGAGATGAATCTAGTAGACTGAGAGGAGGATCATCAAATAAATATTCTGATATTTATAATTCTGATATATAAGAGGATAAATCTATATCAGAGACATGAGAAAAGGAGAGAACTCTGGCACTCAAAGCATAAGTTATATCACCTTGGAACTGCGCAGTATGACATTGTTCTGAGGAATCAACAGGCTTCTCTAGTTCATCTGGAACTTCGATATTGTGCTTCTCAAGAAGCTGAGACATGATGTCCATATTCTTCTTGAAACACTTCTTCTCTGAATGAAAACCCTTGCTGCAATAAGAACACTTGTATGTGCTCCCTTTCTTCTTAGCTTTCTTCATTAAATCTTCATATGAATCTTCATCTTCACTTTCTGACTTTGGCTTCTTCACAATTTGCTTCTCTTTTGATTTGAATTTATTGCTTCCTTGAACCAAGAGAGCATGATCCTTTCCTTTTGGAGAATTAAGGACACCCATATGGATCAATTTATCTTGCTCCTTTGTCAGTGAATCAAGAAAAGAATTTAAAGAAGGCATTTTCCACTTAGGAACAGCAAGCCTAATAGCATGAAAAGTAGACACAAAAACTGAGTAATCAGGACCCAATTTTGAAAGAATGGAAAGGATTAATTGATCATCTGCTTTCTCAATCCCACATTGCTTGAGCATTAGAACAAGTGACTTGAAATTGGTGAAGAAACCCTCAAGGGATTCAAAATTGCTTGGACTCAGTGAGAATAACTCAATCTCCAATTGATGCGCTCTTAGCTCATCTTGAACTCCAAAGAGAGACTCCAGTTGAGTCCATACTTGGTTTGGAGTGGTCAAACCATCTAGATGAAAGAGTAGATCAGGAGAAATATAGAGGCAAATAAATCCATAGGCTTCATCCAACCTATTATGCCACTTAGCTTTCTCAATCACAGCATTGGGCTCATTCTCCAAAGCTAGTGTAACTCTGTATAATCCTCTACTGCGCAATAGAATGGAGATTTTTGCTTTCCATTCGTGGTATTTGAAGGAAGTAATAATTATATCTGATGAATAATCCATATTGCTGAATTGATGTGCTCAAGAATAAGATCTCTGCAACCTGCAAAAAAAACTAGGAGAAAATCTTGAAGCTCTTCTTCAGAGAGGGATAGGAGACTGGAAGCACTCCTCAACTCTGTAGAAATAATAGATCAACCTTGTAGATCTGATACCATGTAGAAATAATAGATCAATGCTATGTGCAATGATGCTAAGAAGAAGCATAGGAAATAGATCTTGCTACCAAGAATTCTCACAAGCATACAAAGGAAAAATATAGAGAAGAAAAGAGACTGAATCACATTAATGAAGAGATGAATATTGGTGTGTATCCTTCCATTGAATAATTATGAATAATAGAGTACATAAATAGATCTTCCCTCATAGGAAAGTCAAATTGTATGGAA
>LPNX010021543.1:18225-57734 GCA_001517045.1 Pseudotsuga menziesii
CCATATTCCAAAAAGCATTGCCAACAGATGCCATGTCATGTAATATTGGGCCTGAATCTGCTCTTTTGCCAGGGCTTCCGGATGATGTTGCTAAGCATTGTCTGGCACTTGTGCCACACAATTATTTCCAGTCTATGGGGTCTGTTTGTAAGCTATGGAGGAAATTCCTATCAAGAAATCTTATTACTCTAATATAATTGCTTTTGGGAGACAAATAAAGAAGGTTTTCTTTTCTCTGGGATTTGCCTTTATTAGTCACATGTAATGGTCAAGAGGTATCAAAACTAGTATTGTTTGCCTTATATCTGACAGTGATTTCTGCCATGTGTTGTATGATGAACTGAAAAGGTTGCTCTTATTCTTCATGTGGACTGGATATGTTTAAAAGAAGATTATATATTTTTTAATTTTTGATTTTTTTCTGTTACTGTTGCAGTTGTATTTGACAGGTCTCTAACATGGCTGGCAGAGGTGGTTAAGATTTACAACTGTTACATGGCTCTTAGAGGTGTGTTCCTTACCCTTGGAAGATGTTGAGAAATTCATGTTCCAATATATGGTGATCAATTTTGTACATTAATAGTTTTCCTTAGGGTACTTTTGGAAAGCAAGAAAATGCAAAATCTTTGCTTTAATAATCAGTGCCTTGGAATATTTGAATGAATTTTGCTCTTCTGTCGTATGTAGGACATTGAAAAAAAAACAAAAGAAAAGAAAACCCTGAAGCCATGGATGAGGATGAAACTGAAGTTGCAGATATAAAGGCAACTCATTTTGAGGAATCAATGAAATATGCTCGAAGGAGTGTTAGTGATGCAGATATACTTAAATATCAAGCATTTGCTCAAAATTTACAGTAGTCTCGAGGTTTTGGGTCAGAATTCCGGTTCACAGATCGAGCAGCTACTACTACAGTCAGTGAAAGAACCATAGATCCTTTTGCTACACAAACTACTGTTGATGATGATGATGCATATAACATGAAGTAGTGTATGCATTTTATTGTTCCTGTCTTGGTTTGAGTCCACTTTGCTAGCAAGTCTTGCTCCGGATTATCTGATTGTTGATCACCTCCGATACTCTCAGTATTATCTGACCAGTTATAACAGGGATGATGAGAAAGGTCTGCTATGATCAAAATTTAGTTCCTTCTATATGGATGTATTAGTTCACATAATTACATTTGTTATTTTGTGATGCTCTGATTGCTGATTATGCTCAGACATTCGATGCTATGTAAATGATGTTTTTTTATTCTTTTGAATAACAAAGGCTGGTATTTTTTCCTCTGAAAACTAATTAATATGACATTACATGATTTACATGTGTATTAAATTTTATTTAGAAGTGTTGTAATTAATTATAATGTGACTGCATAATTCGCATGTGTATTAGATGAGAATAAATGTATGATTCTTTTTATTAATTTAAACATAATATCATATTAAAAATTTATATTGATTAATAATGGACACCATTCAAGCTACTAAAATATAATGACCATACATAAAGCGACTAAAAATGACTAAATTAGTGACCAATAAATGAGATTAATGACCAAAATTCGCAAATAAAATGACCAATAATTGAGAGATACACGACCAAACAATGAAATACAAATGACCAGAAAAATGACCAAAATTCGCATATCAACGACCAAAAATCAGTTTTGGTGGCTAATTTATGGTCTTTTATTACGCGACCAAATTTGGTCATATTTTAGCTTGTCATGTGATCATTAAGTTGGTCACAAATGTGGTCATATATTTGGTCATTGATTCAAATATATGACCAAATATATGACCAAATTAATGACCAACCGACAAGCTATAAATGACCAAAATAAAAATGACCAATTTTGGTCATGTAATAAAAGACTGCAAATTAGCCACCAGTGATCGCCAAACCAAAAGTGGTCATTTATATGCGGATTTTGGTCATTTTTTTGGTCACTAATCTCTCACTTTCCACTAGTGAATGGTTGGATCCACCATTAATGCATGGTTGTCCAACAACGCCATGAGATAACTGGTTTAATTGCTGCATTTATTACTTGATTTGAATCTATCGTGTCCCTATGGATGTCACCACATTTCTCCCTAACTACGACCTCGACACCCCTTCTTGCACTTCTACTTGCTTCTAATGCGGCAACCTCATTTCTACCACCTCATAGAGCGGACCATTTTTTTTTACAATGCAATGTCTCAAGCATCACGCTTTACTGGGCCCTCTCTATAGGGTTTCAGCTGGCTACCATTCACTAGCTTAGGCAACATCGCAACATTAAGTTGTTGCAATTGTATTGCACCTCCCACGGTAATGAAATTGATAACATAAGGAGCCAACCAATTTATTTTCTACTTACCTAGATGGTTCGTAAACTTACTGTCATATAGTAGCACTAAGTTTCCTTGTTGAAAGTGCTTGCTCTTGATGTGTCATTCATGCCATTCTTTCTACCAGTCCTTCTTGACATGTTGATGAAATCCTATGACAAAGCAGTATTCCTCTAGTTTCACCAAATGTGCTAGGTGTTCTTCCAATGCTCCTGCATCATCCATCCATGTCGTTGTTGCGATGCACAAACTTGGAAGAATGTATTCCATTGGCATGACTACCTCTTTCCCGTACACCAACTTAAATGGCGTCTGCCATATCAACCTTTTGCAGGTAATGTGATAATATGACCATAAGATTTCCAGAATCTTTAAATCCCAATCATTGTGGTTTGCATTGGATACCTTTGTGAGCGCATGCTCCAACACCTTATTAAATGCTTCAATTGTCCCATTAGCTTGCAGATGATAAGGGGCACTCTTCTTGTGTTATATCTATAACTCCTCTATTAGTGCACTAATGGTGCGATTGATGAAGTAAATCCCCTGATCTCTCATCAAGATCTTTGGAAAAACAAAATGAGTGACAACATTGTCAAACATAAACCTTGTTGTCGTCGTAGCAGCACGATATGCAACTGGTGCAGATCCCACCCACCTTGTCAAATAATATGTTGCTATGATGATATATCACACACAGGTTCTCTTTCCTAGTGGGTTGATTGGTCCTACAAAATCCACTTCCCATTTATCAATTGGATGCAGTTTTACTTGATGTACTAATGACATCTCATCCCTCTGTGATCGCTTCCCAGTTCTTTGGAAAACATCACAAGTCTGCACATAGTATGTTGCATCCCCATTGAAACTTGACCATCATAGTCCTGCATAGAGTACCATCCTGGTAGTTACATGACCTCCATAGTGTCCGCCTGCAACTCCCGCATGTGCTTCTTCCAATACCCTTTCTTGCTCATCTTGTAGTACACATCACCGTAATATCTCATCAGGTCCTATCTTATAGAGGTCTCCAACAATTAATTGGGAATTTGTGACCCGAAAAACCAACTGCTTCTTCTAATTTGTAGTGAGCCCTTCTGGTGATGTTCCCATCGCAAAAAACTGAACTATTTTCTCATAGTAGTCATCAACCATTCCAACCCTGAATAATTGTTCATCAAGTAACCCATATTCAATGTTCGTTGGTTCTTCGCATGTCTTGATTCATGATAGATGGTTAGGTCCTTCATTCAAGCAACATGGATTCATAATGATCTGAAAATCAAACTCTTGGAAGAGGAGTAGCCAATGACATATCTTTTCCCCCCAACATAGGCTTATTCACTAGGTATTTCAATGCAGAGTTATTAGTGAACATATTGAAATGAACTACCAACATATAGTGTTGAAACTTTTGCAATGCGTAGACCATTGTTGACCCTTCTCTCTCCGTTGTGGTATAATTATTCTCTATAGATGACAACTTTTGTCTGGAAAAATAAATTGGGTGATCAATATCCCCTTCACCTGGTTGCGCCAATACTACTCCCAATGTGATTGATGATGCATAAACATGAACATGGAATTCCTTTTTCCAATACAGAAAAACCAATATTGGTGTTGTATCCATCTTTGTTTTTAATGTGTCAAAACTTCCCTGACACTCATGACTCCATTAAAACTACGCATATTTCTTCACCAGCTTCTCCATAGGTGTTGTGATCGCAACATATCCTCTAATGAACTTGAGATAATATCTCGTATTCCCTAATGCCACTCTAAGTTTCTTCACATTTGTAGGTGGAAACAAGTTAAGAATAAGTGAAATCTTAGCTAGATCGACCATCAAGCGTTCCTTGCAAACAATGTGTCCTAGCAACATCCTCAAAGGTGCACAAAATATTCACTTCTTTGAATTTAAGACAATCTGATTTTTTCGACATCAATCCAACATTAGTTTCATATTTGAGAGATGATCCTTTACCAATCCATAAATTGTACAATCATCCATGTATATTTTCCAAAAATGTTTGTTTAAAATCATTGAACGCAACAACTACAATCTTGGAGAATATCGCAGGTGCATTCTTGAGTCCAAATGGAATCATTGTGTACTGAAAGAATCCCCATTCAGTCACAAACGTCATCTTATGTCGATCCTCTTTTGCAATCTTGATATGATGATAACTAGAAAATCCATCTGTGAATGAATATATTTATTGATCATCCACTCCTTCCAACACTTTGTCAGTGAAGGACGTAAGAAATAGATCATGAAGGACTGTGTCATTCATATTTATGAGATCAACATAAATCCAAACCTTTCATGTCTTCTTATCTTGTACAACCATAGGAATGATCCACTCTAATTCTTCAACTGCCTCTATGATTCCATCATCCAACATTCTATCAAGCTCATCCTTTACTCTCTCCTTGTATCATGGATTCAGTTGATATAGGTGCTACTTTACAGGATTCACATCTTTCTTCAATGGGATTTTGATTTCTCCCAAATCTCCTAATATACCCTTCATTTCAGAAAACTTTGTTGGAAAAAATTCTTGAAACTCATGCAACAGATCGGTGATCTTTGCCATGGTTTCTTCATCCCAATAGTCTCCAATATTTTTGAACTTTGATTCCTCCTTAGTCCCAATGTTGACCTTCCGAATATTCAATGGATGGTTAACTTTGTCCATTGGCATATTTGGTGCGGTGATATCGCGACTTCCTTCATACTCTATTATATTAATGTTCTTTGGGTCATCTCCATCATCAAGACCTCCTATCACATTGTAGTACTCCATCATTGAATGCATCATTGGTGCTTCATGCAGATGCACAGGATATGCAACTGGAAATACGTTCAAAACAATGTCGCAGATATGTTGTAGTGCACTATGAATCATTGGATCAGCATCCACAAAGTTGAAGGTGTGACTAAAAAAAATTGACAATTATTCCCATGTTGTAATCTCTCTACGAAGCTCAGCTGATATGTACTACTATCACGGTATTTCATCCAACATGTGTACAAAAGCATGTACCCACTCCTTTGGTCGCGATACCGACATGGTCTGACATGCAATCAAATGATAGTTGGGATCATTCCACCCATCATACCTCTCCGCTTGGTATTGTTCTATTTCATTGAAGAAAAATTCCATCAACCTGTGACATAGGGACCACCCATTGATCAACTTCTTATGTGTTTCCCACCATCATGCTGGAGTAGACTTCAATACTTCATCCAATGCAAATAACCTCTATGGTTCTTCCACCCTATCTTCAAAATCAACCAGAAATTTAGGTAAGTCAAGTAGTCCCTCATAGGTTGGAAACTCAACAATATCTATTGCGACTCATCATATCAACTAAGTAATTCTACCACACTTCCGAATGCATACCTCATGCATATGATTCTACAATTTTCCAAGGCATCATCAGAATCCAATGATGCAGAGCTAGATCTTTTCCATCCTAGCTCTTCATTGACGATAGGGTGGACATAATATTTTGAAATATTGTACACATGGTCCCATCCCCCTACAACTTCTTCCTTAACTGGTTCCACATACCTTCTTCCTTCGTTTGGATCCATAGGGGCTATGAATCTGATATCGCGTTTTTTGAAAGTCATCACTCGCTTCTTAAAGTTGATCACCATCAAGTTGTTGTTATCACATCCAATCCCCAGCAGTGTGGGATGTGAGCATCCTTCATCAACAATATCTATAACATCAAAGTCCGCGTAATATCTCATTCCTTCAACCTACACTACTAGATGCAGTACTCGTCGAATCAATGTTACTCTAACTTGGTTAGCCAACAATAGATGTACATGGGACCAACCATATGTGGTTTCCCAATATTTTCCCATTTCTTCTTTATCAGAATGTTGACATCCGAGCCTAGATCCAGAATAACTGAATCTACCTCACAATCCCCAATCTGTATATTCATTCTCATCTCTTCCCCGGTTTTATTTTTGTGCAGGGAGTTGACAACAAACTCCCTCTGCCCCTTCTCTGGTTAATGAAACATATTTGTGATCTTGGTGAGAGCATCAAGATTTTTTGTCAATAACATACAACATTCAAAGAAGTTATGTAAGGTACCATGCTGCCATGATGGTCCTGCTACCAAAGTTGAATAAAAAATATGTGGCATTTCATAAACAAGCAACTTATCTGGATCTCTTCTTATAGCATCATGTGCTTCAAATAACATATCCCTATCAGCATCAACATCAAATTGCACCTTCTTCTTTCCAGCCAACCAAACTTGTGGAATCGAGCCATCATCTCCTGTCGTTGCACCTTCGCGAGTAATAATAGCAACGTCAGCAGACTGAACTCTGGGTTCTGCTGATATATTCGCAATTATTGGTCCTTGGTTCTAGTTTGGTGGTGAATACCCTATTTGGTTTGCATTCTAATTTGCATTTTGATTTTGGTTTTGATTCTGGTTCTACAATGGTGTAGCATTGCTTGCTTGCCACTTTGCAATCAATTGTGGGAATTATTCAACTATTTGATCCGCAACGATACAATAAGTATATTGCACTTGTAGGTTTACAAAATCTCTCTGATAATGCCCCAACACTCCACAATTACAACATTACATAGCTCCGCGACCTCGTCTTCCTCCTTGACCAAAACCTCCACCTCGTCCTCCTCGGAATCCTCCGCAAAATCCTCCCTACTGTTGATACTATGGTTGGTTGAAATATTGCTGTAGCGGGGGATTTGACTGTGGTTACGCATAATATGGTTGAGTATACTACGCTTGATTAGATTGTGGTTTCTATAGAACATACTGCATTTGGTTTCACCTTTTTTGCGTAGGATCATTCTTCGGTTGCAACAAAAAATGTGGTTGTGGTTGCAGCTGTGGTACAAACTGTGGTTGCGGCTATGGATGTACCACATGTGGTGGATACTAGGGTGGTGGTCTCTCCACCAAATGATGGTATTCTCCCTTCACATAATATGCATCCACCTTCCTCTCATGGAGTAAATCATATGCTCGACAATCCTTGTCTTCATGCCCAACAAATCGACAAAACCTATAGTACAAATTCATAGGCTTTGATACCATCTTCTTCATAAAAAAATAGTATTTGTGTCAATGTCTATGAAATTGATAGATGTAACACCACGAAATGCCACCATGAATTAATGTATTTGGAGCTCCCAACATCAACTAAATTAGGAAATCCGAGAACTGATCCTTATGATGTCCTTCCGTATGATATCAAGTACACCATATTTCTTCACGATGCTCCCTTGCCTTTTTGATATCTTGCAATTGGATCATCAGGTTCACCATTTGCAATTGAATTTGATTCATACCAACTCTAGTATTGCCAACAAGTGAAGCTTCCAGCTTCATTGTGATCTCCAGATCCTCACTCTATGTCGCAATATTTTGCTGCATCAAGGGAATCTTGATATGCGGTACTAATGTCATGATGAACCACTCCTTTTGTTGTACATCGCTCATTCCAAAATTGAATTTTTCCATTATTGTCTTGAATTGTTGATCAAAATACTAGATGGATTCATTTGGATATTGCTTGAGCTCCTTTATCTCCATGATATATTGCGCCTTAGACTTATGGTTTCTAAACTCTTTGATCAACCCAGTTTTGATATCTTCTAGGGTCTTTGCTGGAGTCCCTGTGGGAACTTACAAAAACTTCGTGTACCATTCTAGTGCATGACCTAGAAATTTTGTTGCCAACTAACCTTTCTTAACATCATCATATCGAGTTGGCTTTATAGTCCAAACTGCTTCGCACAAAAACCGGTATTGTTTGAGATCCTCGGTCTCGTTCCCATGAAACAGAGGTAACTTTACATCATCACCCACCATCTTGTACCTTCTTCCTACATTCGTTGATCCGCTAATATTGGAGTGTTGATGACACGTCATACAATTTGGTGTGGATCTAGTATTTCTTCTTGAGTGCAGGACAGTGCATAGAGGTGTGGGTACATTTTTTCTCAGGGTTGGTCTTTCTTCAGGCATGAGAATATACTGGTAGTCTCCTTCGTCATTGTAGGGTTTCTTCATCACATGTGATCTTCTTTTGTAACCTCTTTTCCCGGTTGCAACAGGACTCTCCTCAGTGCTCTACCTCTTCTCTTGTTGAAACCTTGCTCCACTTTGCAGAAGACGATGTCCTTGAATTTCCTCACAATCTCAACGTAAATCCCATCCATATACCCTGTATCATTCCATCCAACCCTCATCTTCGCAGCAACCGTAGCCTTCGTACACCGGGGCTCTACTCGTCAGAGTTCATCTTCAATATGCCTTTTTAACCAGGGATGATTTTAAGGAACCATACTTATTTAAAAGTGTAGAAATATTGGCAAATCTTACCAATTCTTAAAATTCCAACTATAAAATGTTTGGCAATATTTTTCGAAAAATATTTTAATTTCCAAGGATTTATATCGTTTATATAATAATTTGGCGATTTTTAGGCTGAAACATTTTTACCCCATCAAAATTGGCCAAAACAGGGCTTCAAAAAATGCAAAATGGCGAATCGTTTTTTGGAGAAAACATGGAAAAATAGCCCATTGGGATAAATTCTGCCCCTAAAATTATCCTCGTTTTTCATATATGAGGATCTTAATTGACAATTGCAAAAATAATATAAACCTACCTCTTGGTTCTTTGAACAACTCCATTTTCACATCAATGTAAGCCTTGACTATGTCGATTGCAAACTCAGTGATTTAGCCTTCCAAGATGCTGTCAAGCCACACTTCAATAGCCCTTGACACTATGTTATCTTCTTTCTACAGCTGCTGGATATTTTTTAGGGTCCAGCAAGTAGTTTTGCCTCCTTGAAAATTTGTCTTCTGATAGGTCAACTATGCCAACCACTTCTACAAAATGATCGAAAACTTGTAGAAAAATTACTCTTGGATATCAAAATACAGGTACCTTCCTAGCCACTCTTCTGTCGTCAATCTAGGGTTATGATTCTCGTTTGCTGTGAATTTGTGAGCCTTTCAATCGAACCAATATTCAATATCCAGTCTCGTCGAATGCCACAACATGTCCTCCTTCTCCTTGTAATACTGTCCCGAAAACATAACCATTTGTTGATACAGAGGTATCGACAGGGGTTCACTCTCTTTTGACACCCTTAAATCAATGATCTCTCTAAGCACCAGCCCAGGCAAGTTTTACCCTGTCTAGTAATACCTGAAGAGAAGATGAGGTCTCACCCGAGATGTTCATGGGAGAACTGTCGGAATCAATTTTCTGTAGTAAGAATGAGGTTTTGTGCATCTACTGTCCAACTATCAAAACATGACTTCAGATATACAAGCATTGGTTTATTATCACAGATCCATAGTATCAATTATCATATCACATTAACACATTCACATTGCAGTAAGGTAATCCCTTATAAACAAATCGACCACCATAACATGATTTAAAACATAAAAACATTGTATCATTTAGAAAGAAGAATCATACTGCAGTATCAACTCATTCACATCATATCGTAGGGAAAACATGAAAGAAAAAAGAGATACGAAACAATGTTTCCATCAAAACCTTGTTATGTCATATTACTTCTGCATCAAAACATAGGTTCTCAAAACAGTTCCACAGTTGCGACAAAACAAATAACAGTCTTCCGTAAACCATTCAACATAATAACAATCTCTCATAAGCACAATTTATATCCAGGATCCATTCAACATTACATCCTATCTTTATTTATAGGATTGCGCCTTTTACAACAAAGTCCATTTAGATCAACTTTCTAATTACTTGGACCAAAAACTACAAAATAATGACCAAAAAATACAAAATAATGACCAATATTCCTTGCACACCATCTTTCTCCTTGCACATCACCCTTGGGGCTACGCAGCTAATATTCCTCAAAACCACCTGCCAACACTCTTAAACTCTCCACATAGTTTTTTTCTTCTTCTTATCCTTTCTCCGCAAACTTACATGCTTCTCTATGTTTGTCATTTTTTGTTCTTCTACATATACAGAGACTAAAATTTGCTCCTCTTGGAATCTACTGACTTACATTAAATACTATAATAACTATCTACCTAGAAACTTATCTTCAGCAATTTAATTTGAATGCTTTATATATGAGAGATGTGAACTCTTCATTCTATCAAAGAGACTAACAGAATTTGACAGAGTCGGTTGAGATGATATGAGGATCAACGAGTAATTAATATTTACAACACTCCCCCTTAATTATGAGGAGATGGGGATCTTAAAACAAAATATATCAAATTTTTTTAGAGCTTTAAACTTGCTCAATTCATGATAGAGTTCATTGGGTAGATCTTGTCATTCCAAGATAACTTCACAGATACTGGAATATATCCCTTGCCAATGGTTTTATAAAGATGTATGCAAGATGATCTTCATACCTACAAAATTCTAAACAAATTTCTTTATTTTTCACCAATTCTCTTATGAAATGATATCTTGTTTCAATGTGCTTGGTTCTCTTATGAAACACAAGGTTCTTTGACAATGCAATGGATGAACTGTTCTCGCAGAAAATGGTTGTTGGTTGTTGTTGGTTCTGCGACAGGTCCTTTAAAATTCTCTCCATCCAGAGGACTTGGCATGCAATGCTTGTAGCTACGACATACTCTACTTCTGCTGAAGACATAGTTACAATGGGTTGTTTCTTCGAAGCCCACAACACGACACTTGTACCAAGATGTGATTTTCATGTCATTTGTGTTTCCTCCATTATTGCCCTCAATGTATCCAATGATTTTAAATTTTTCAGAGGTTGAATACATAATTCCAAGGTCCTTTGTGCCACTTACATATCTCATAATTCATTTACCTACTTGCTAATGAGAATATTTTGGTGAATCCATGAATCTTGAGATCAGATTTACTCCATACATGATGCCTGGTCTTGTCGTAGTTAAATACTTAAGGTTTCCAACTAACCTTTTAAAAAGCATAAGATCTATTGTTGATCCATCATCATCCTTGATCAAATTTAAACCTGTTATTACTGGTCTTGGCACTATCTTGCAATTACTTATATTGAATCTTTTTAAAATTTCACTTGCATACTTTGATCATGATATGAAAATACCACTTTCATATTTTTTGACTTCAATGCCAGGAAAATATTCATAATTCCCAAATCATTCATTTCAAACTTGTTTTCCATGATTGTTCTAAAATACTTTATGCCAAAATCACCAGTAAATATTAAATCATCTACATACAAGAAGAACGAATGCGACTGTACCAAGCTATAGGAGCTTGCTTCAAACCATATAATGACTTTTTCATCCTCTATACTTTATTCTCTTGTCCCAGAACTTCATAGCCTTGTGGTTGTTCCACATATACTTCCTCCTCCAAATAGCCATTCAAAAATGCCAATTTAACATCCATTTGATAAACATGTCGTTTGTTTTTTGCAGCAATGGCTAGGACTGTTTTGACTGTATCCACGCATGCAAGTGGTGAGAAAGTTTCATTGAAGTCTATGCTGGGATCTTTTGTAAACCCTCTTGGGACCATTCTTTCCTTGTGCTTATGCACATTACCATCAAAATCTTGCTTGGTTTTGTAAATCCAATTGACACTAACTACACCCTTATCTTTTGGTACATCTACCAACTCCCATGTTTGATTCTTCTCAATGCATTATATTTTTTCATCCATGGCTTGTTCCCATACTTATTCTTCTACAACTTCCTCAAAAGTTAGAGGATCGTCTATTTGAGAAAATAATGAAAAAATAGAGAATGAATTTGGTGTACAAGCTTCATATATCTCATGTAGACTTCTTGTTTTCATTGGGTTTGTCGATGTTGATCTCGATGAATTGGTTGATGGGGTATTTTTTCCTCTTGGTGTGCTTGTCAGTGTAGCTTGAGCTGCGAGTTATGTCAACATTCCTTGTGTCGAACCATGTCGCAGTGTCATGGGAATCGATGGTGCTGCAACATTTTTTTATTTACATGTGGTGTTTGAGCCACTTCCTTCATCATGTCATCAGGCTCAACATTCGACAAAATCTTGACATTATTTTTTATGGTTCCATCCCATGATTCATTCTCAACAAACTAAACATTGTGACTAATTATTACTTTCCTTGTGACAGGATCATACAACTTGTATTCTTTTATGTCTTCAGAGTAACCAAAAAAAGATACATTTCTCTCCCTTATTGACTAGATTCTTTCTTAGCTCATTGGAACATGAGCATATGCAACACAACAAAAAAAATTTAAGTGAGAAAGATTGTGATTCATACTTGTCCATGATTATTGAGGGACTTTGTTCTTCACCCTCTTTGTTGGACACTAATTCATAATATATATACAACAGTTGCGACTGCTTCAACCCAATATTCATTTGGCAAATTCTTGGCTTCCATCATGTTACACACCATCTCCATAATGTTTCTCTTCTTTCTTTCCATGACATTGTTCTTCTGGGGGGTATACCGTGCAATGAATTGCTTTTGTATGCCATGGGTCTTGCAAAAATTTAGGAAAGCATTTGAGACATATTCACCACCTCTATGCAGCTTTAGGATTTTGATATTGTAACTACTTTGGTTCTCTACAAGTGCCTTGAAATGTTGAAAAAAACTAAATGCATCAGATTTATGTTTTAGAAAATATACCCATGTTTTTCTTGAGTATTCATCAATAAAATTAAGGAAATAATTGCAGCCACCCATTGATGATGTCTTCATTGGGCCACAAATATCAGAGTGCACAATCTCAAGTGGTGTGCATGCTTTATAAGACTTTTCGACCGAAAAAGTATCTCCATGCTTCTTTCCAAAAATGTAGCCTTCACAAACTCTATCACTCTTTTCGATTAATGGAAATCCTTTCATCATATTATTTATGTGTAATAGTTTCATCCCACCAAAATTCAAATGTCCAAATCTGAAATTCCATAGATAAGACTCATCCTGAACTTCTGTTTGAAATGTTTCTTTAAAATCAGGGTTGTCTTTTTCTTTCTTGTCTCAATGCTTGTCTGCTTGTTTGCTTTCTGCCTTAAATGCAACTCTTGTATTTGTATTTCATTTCATGTATGCAATTATTCTCAAAGGAAATAAGCAATTGCTTGTCATTGGCACTTGTGCTATCAGTTGGTTGCTTGGACACTTGAATTTAATCACGCAGTGATTGTCCTCCATGTAGAGTCAATAACCTTTTTGTATCGGTTTTCCAATGCTCAAAAAATTATGTTTCGGACCTTTCATATGATAAACATCAGGGGTAATATTTCTCTCCCCCGGGTTGGTTAGAATACCAATAGTACCTTTTCCCACAACCGTGACTTGGACATTATTTCCAAGTGTGACATTAGTTTGAACTGATTTATCTAAACTAAAAAACAAATTTAAATTTCCAGTCATATGATTGTTGCATCCTGAATCTAAATACCATATTTCACATGGACTTTCTTGGACAGCATTGCACTCAATAGGGGATGCACAAGCCAACATCATTGTTCTTGATGAAATGTTGGTGTTGCTCAACTGGTTTTGACTTTTCCTTCCTTATTAATATTGCTTCTTCCTTCCTTCATATGGATAATGACCACTTTGTTTGCAATAATGACAATAAATTTTTTACTTATCAAACCTATGACCACTTGGATGACTGCGGTTCTGATTATGTCCTCCACGAATAATATTTGTGGGACTACTGCTACGTCCTACTCTGGAAAAAAATCATCCTCTACCTATAGAATTATTTCTCCCCCTACCTCTTCCATGACATATGAATGAATGTGCTTCAAATGCACCTTCCAATGATGTATTTGATCTACTGATTATATGTTCTTGATTGATGAGTGAGGCTTGTAACTCATCATTGGTAAATTGCGACATGTCTTTGTTTTCTTCCAAGGTCACAACCAAGGATTCAAATTTTTGGGGAAGACTTCTATGAACTTTTTCAACAACCCTTTTGTCTTCTATATTTTATCCATGAGATTTTAGTTGATTGATCATACCAACAAATCTAGTGTAGAATGAGTCTATTGAATTTTTATATTTCATTGACAGAGATTCAAAATATATTCTAGAAGTCTTTACCTTGTCCAAGCTTTGATAGGTTCTTTCCAATGAAAGATAAAAATTCAGTAGACTCAAAATATATTCTAGAAGTCTTTACCTTGTCCAAGCTTTGATAGGTTCTTTCCAATGTATCCCATTCCTGCTTAGCGGTATTTGCTGCTACTCTTGGGAGTATGCTTTCAGGGATGGCTTGGTGTATGTAGAACATAGCCTTTCCGCCTTTCCTCCTCTATTCCCTCAGGGAATCCTTCTCATCTTGTGTGCGATTACCACTTTTAATTTTAATTTTCCTTAAAAAATTACTTTCTCCTCTTTTATGACAAGGTTTCCTTCCTAAACTTGCTCTAATACTAGATCTTGGGATTGAGGACAAGGGTTAACTTGAGTTAACTTCGCCTTTTACTGGATGGGTTAACTTGAGTTAAATCCACCTTTTACTGGGATGAGGTTTAACTACAATGAATATTTATTACGATAAACTTTTACTGCTACTAGGAAGTGAGCTACAAACTTGTGTGCAACTCACTTCACTTTTAGTCGAGACACTTTTTAGTGATTTTTGACTGGAAACACTTTTTTCATGAGATTTATAACTTCGAGGAGAACCACATTTAGTCGAACTTTATACAAATGATTTTAGTCTAAAGACTTATAATATGAAAAATACTTTTCATCGACCCGTAACTTGGGATAAAGTTAATCACAACTATATTGTGACAAGCTCAGAATATCATATAACCAAAGGATTAAGGAAGAATTGTGTCCAACGCTCTCTAGATAAAAAATCAAACTTTTAAACCATGACCATGGACTATGGATTTATATATATCTTGTAGTGACATAGCAAAGAACTACAACAACAAATATAAACTTGGAATTTTACAAGAATGTTTCACCTTTTACATAGCTTCAACTCTCAACACTTTCCAAAAACATAGAGCTTGAGCTCTCGAACTCTCCATGTAGTTTGTTTTTCTTCTTCATCTCCTCTCTACCCTGGTAGCTACTAGCTTCTCTATGTTTTTCATGTTTTTTTTCTTCTACATATACAAATACTAAAATTTGGTTGTCTTAGCTACCCACTTACATTAACGACTCTAATAACTATCTACCTAGAAACCTATCTTCATAAATTTAATTTAAGTGTTTTATATATGAGAGATGTGAACTCTTCATTCTCTAAGAAACTCACAAAAACTAACCTGCTACAAACTTTGACAAAGTCAACTAAAAGATAAGCAAGTAATTAATATTTCCAACAAAAACAAAACGTACTCCCATTGAAATCACACCAAATGAAAAAATGTTGTCACATTGGGAGGTATGAGGACAGACATATGCCAGGTAGGGAGACCAAGAATATGCCAGCTCTAGCTGTCTAATAAAAGTACACCAAAATATCCTCAACAATAGTGAGTGTAGAGGTCCCAAGAATTATAGGGTCCACCTTTTAATGACTATGCTTCAAATTTATGGGCAGATTTCTTTTCCATTTCCTTCTCCAGATTTTTCTCCCTTTGTTATGGAAAGTTTTCCTAGGTTTTCCTTGTACAACTATTGTTTCATTAGACTCACCCAATCATGTGGGATCGATTACACATGATTTTTTTATTTATATATAATCTTCTCCAATATCAATATATTAAATAAATACAAATTTGGCATGGTATCAGAGCGATTTCCTTGGTTCTGGCTGTGTTTTCAGCCTCTTTCTTCTCATTCTTTCTCCTACATTCTTCAGCTATTTCTTGTTCTTCTTTTGTCCTAACTCTTTGTTTGGTTTTGAAACTTGCTCTATTTGTCTTTGTTTTTACACATGAACAGGGGCATTAGTCTTATTGATTTTGCATTTGTTGTTGATGTCACATTGTTGCTGGGTATTTGGGTTTCTTCTAGTATTTGTTTCCCAAGTTTTCTCTAATGACTACTCCAACTCAAACCCCATCTGTGGTAGCCGAAAATTACAATATGGCTAATCGCTCTATTTATTCACTTGATTCCACTAGCCCATGCCACCTTAACAGTTCAGACAATCCAAGAACTATTTTGGTTTTTCGTTCCTTGAATGGGGACAATTATTCCACTTGGAGCCGAGCCATGCGAATGGATTTAAGTGCAAAATATAAAGTGGGCTTCATCGACAATACTATTCCCCAACTAGATCCAGTTGCACATCAAGAAGAATTTACGCTATGGCAACGCTGTAATGACATGGTTCTCTCCTAGATCCTCAATTCAATCGACGTTGATCTTGCTAACAGTGTTATCTACACTGATTCAGCATTGGATGTATGGACAGATTTGAAAGAACGTTTTTCTCAAAGTAATGCTCCTCACCTCTATCAAATTCGATAGGCCATTTCCTCTCTTATGCAAAATCAATCATCTATAGCAGTTTATTTCAAGAAGATGAAGGGATATTGGGATGAGTTGGCATCTTATTCACCACTGCCCTCATGCACCTGTGGAGGAATGAAAATTATTCATTATCGTGATCAAGAAGAGAAGGTTCTTTAGTTTCTCATGGGACTTCATGACTCCTATGATGCTATTCGTGGACAAATTCTGCTCATGAATTCGCTGCCTCCTCTAAATAGGGCTTATGCCCTTGTCTTATAGGAAGAAAAACAAAGAGAGATTGCAAACTCTCGTCACAGTTCTGATGGTATGGCACTTGCTGTGAATCGTTCCTTTTCACATCCTCCTTCTAATTCCAATGGGCATGGTCGAGGTCATGGAAAGGGAAAAGAATGGACTTGTGATCATTATCGCAATATTGGACTCCCTAGACTTGGTCACTCCATTGATCGGTGCTACCGACTGCATGGATATCCGTCGAGCCATCGTTTGCACAAACCCAAAGATGAATTTGTCACCAAAAATGTCCTTGGTGCCAAGCCTTCTTCTCATAATGCCAACAAATATGATTCCAATTCAGTTGCTCCATCATTTACTTCGGCACAGTATAAGAAAATCATGGCTTTATTCAATGAAGGTACTCCATAAAGCTTAGCCAACGTAGCAGGTACTTGTTGCTCTTCATCCATTTTTGCAACATCTTTTTCTTGTTTCAGTACCCTTTTAAATTCCTCATGGATAATTGACACAGGGGGCACTGATCACATGATCTCTTCTTCTAATTTGCTCACTACTTGTGCCCCTCTTCTTGATCCAATTTCCATTAGATTACCTAATGGTGATTCATTTCATGTTTCTTCTAGTGTTTCTATTGATCTTACTCCTGCTTTACATTTAGACAACATTTTTAATGTTCAATCCTTTAATGTTAATCTGATGTCTATTAGTAAAGTCATTCAATCTCTTCATTGTTGTGTTACTTTCTTTCCTGATTTCTGTGTCTTTCAGGACCTTGCAACGAGGAAGATGATTTGATTGGGTAAAGAAGTTGGCTATCTCTATCTGTTCAAACCACCTACCTCACACCCCATTAAACATTTTTTGCTCACAATAAAGTCTCACCATAGATTTGGAATCAACGGTTGGGACATCCATCTCATGCTAGACTTCATTGTCTTGCCCAAGTAATTCCTGAAGTTAACTTCGATGCATCTTTATTTCGCAAATTTTGTCCATTGGAAAAATAGACTCGTCTTCCTTTTTCTAGTAGTTAGATATGAATTCTATTAAACCTTTTGACTTAATTCATTGTGATATTTGGGGTGGTCATTATCTCTTACTTCATTATCAAGAGCTCATTATTTTCTTACTATAGTTGATGATTTTTTGCGTTGTAATTGGGTTTACCTTATGCGTTTTAAATCCGAAACAAATTTTTTTCTTAATTTTTTTTTTCGCATGGTTGAAACCCAATTTGGTTGTCACATTAAATGTGTTTGTTCTGACAATGGTGCAAATTTCTCTCTTTTTCCCTTCAAGATGCTGGTTTTACACCTTCCAAAGCTGATTATTCCTTATTTACTTGCCAAAGAGGTTCCTCCTTTACTGTCATCCTAGTCTATGTGGACGACATCATCATTGCGGACAATGATTCTTCAACTATCATCCATTTCAAGTGTTTCCTTCAAGATCGTTTTCATATCAAGGATCTTGGTCAGCTAAAATATTTTCCTCGTATTGAAGTGGCTCGCTCTAAACAGAGCATTTGCATGTCACAGAGAAAGTACACTCTGGATATTCTATCTGACGCAGGTCTTCTTGCAGCTCACCCTACATATTTTCCTATGGAACAACAATTGAAATTATCTAACGAGTAAGGTGAACTTCTCCAAAATCCATCCCCTTATCGTCGCCTAGTGGGGCGTCTTATTTATCTTACGATCACTCGTCCAGATATTATCTTTGCGGTTTATACTTTGAGTCAATTTATGCATGCACCACAAAAACCTCACCTTGATGCAGTTGTGCGAGTGCTTTGATATCTTAAGAGTTCTCCTAGCCAAGGTCTTTTATATTTGGCCACGACTTCTCTTTCTCTTAGGGCCTATTGTGATTTAGATTGGGGAAGTTGTCCTATGACAAGACGTTCCACCATGGGATTTTGCACCATGCTTGGAGATTCTTTAATCTCTTGGAAATCTAAGAAACAAACAATTGTATCTTGCTCCTTTGCCAAAGCCGAGTATCGCGCCATGGCTACCGCCAGCTGTGAACTTACATGGATTCGTTTTCTTCTTAATGATTTACATGTTTCTCATTCACAGCCAACAATCCTACATTGTGACAACAAAGTTGCCTTACATATTGCCGCCAATCCAATTTTTCATGAACGGACAAAACACATAGAACTGGATTGTCATCTCATATGTGAGAAGATTCAATGAGGATTGATTCAAATTTCCTATATTTCTACCACACATATTTTTAACAAACCATTGGGACGGCAACAATTTATTTACCTCCTAGGCAAGTTGGGTATTAATGATGTTCATACTCCAACTTGAGGGAGAGTGTTAATGGCTATGGTTCACATTTATGGGCAGATTTCTTTTCCATTTCCTTCTCCATATTTTCTCCCTTTGTTATGGAAAGTTTTCCTAGGTTAACCTTGTAAAGCTATTGTTTCCTTAGACTCACCCGATCATGAGGGATCACTTACATAGGATTTTGTATTTATATAGCTTCAATATATAATACAAATTTGACACCGCCATACGTATAGGGTGTTTTGATATCATTCTTGGAACACCATGAATGTTTTTTGTTTCATTAAGATACTAGAAATAAATGATGTGATCTTGATTTCATATTTTAATTGGTCGTTTGAACTTCCAAAGGCTCTTCAGGTTCAGGTTCACATAATGGATTAGGTTTCCAGGTTTTATATTCTCAGTCAATCAACGCATTCCGTGTTTTCAACGTTTCTATCCCAAAATCTTCAAGGTGCGTCTCTACTTCTATCAACCAACTACCCACTGAAATGGAACGTCCATCAGAAAAGAAGAGCATTGTCAAGAAACACGAGGAACAGGATCACGACGGAATAGCTGCTCCCTCTGCATTGAAGAAGTGGAAGGGCGATGGGAAATCAGCGCCGAACCAGACGAGTAACTATGATTTTCTCGGTAGCCAGCACGGGTGTGGCTAATTGGAAGTCACTTGTTGTAAATCGGAGGTCATGAGATGAAATCCCACTCAAGTTTACCTGTGTCCCATGTCTTGCGGATCTTTGGACCCTGTGTCAGGCGAGTACCAGCCATCTCCAGTTGCCGATTCCCCTAGTTAAAAAAAAACTATCATTTTCTCGATTTTTTTTCTTTTCAAAATCACTTGAGCCTTTTAATCGTTTTCTATGTTTTAAATTTAATTTGTTCTGGCTTGGTTTTTATGCAGAATTGATCGTGTTATCACGAATACCACGCCACAAAACCCCTTGTAATTCTGGCGAAGAGCTTGCTCTTTGGGCTTACGACCGGCATCGCCCTCGGATGCGGAATCTTACTGCGCCTTCAATCCCTGTCGATCTTCATCAGCACGTAAAGTTTGTATGAGATGATAATGATAAGTTCATCTACTCATTCACTTGCGTTCATGAAAAAGGACTTTACGATGTGCACGTTCTTCATCTTCGAGGAGGAGGCTACAGTACCCCGTGGAAGAGACTCCCGTTTATAGATGTTCTTCCACCACTCCGAGCAGTGAGAATTCAGCTTTACATATATTATTTACATGACAAAGACCATCGATAACTTGATGGAGGAAGAAGATCCCTACGCCTTCTCTCAATGGGCATTCACCGTCACAGCAAATGAGAACGATGCAGGTGAAGGTGAAGGGAATTGACAATGCCAATGTTTTAGAAGCAGTCCTTTCGTCTTTTGTGCAGATGAAGAGAAGAAGCTGCCACCGCTTTATGTTGAGATTAGTAAGCAGGCCGGTTCTTCTGAAAAATCACTTTACCAGAGATGTAAGCGGTTAGATGATAATGAACCACCTTTTGAGCGGTGGGGGAGCGACTATCGATTGATGCAGTGGTTTCAAGATCAGGATACTGTTGGTCAGCAGGCTTACAGTTTGTACGAGATCAGACCTTATAAGTACGGCGTGGGGTTTTACAAGATGGTGTTGGAAGATATGAGCAGCAGGAAGAGGATCGTGGAAGATGCGGAAGGGGCTCCTTTTTGGGATTTCTGGCGATCGTGGATTGATGGAGGAAGGCGAGGAAAGGAACGCAATTCAAATAACAAATAACGACATGGTTAGGGTAGGGAAATTGAAATGTAAGGCCAAAGATTTTGAGATTCGGGTGGCCCAGAGGAGCCACTCACTATACTTGTATCGTTTGATAACTTTTTCAGCTCAAATGCTTGCCCCACTGATCGCTGTTAAATAATTAGAACCAAATTTTGAAATAAAAGATTTATGCTATCCACAAGAATTTGTTGTATCTTCAAAGATGTCACTGGATTATAAATTCTTGTGTCTTCAATTATGTCACTGGATTAGGTTGTAGCTTGATGTAATTGAGTTTGCTATTAGCCAGAAATGGCATAACTTTTTCAATATTCGCCCAATGATTTTGGTATTCAAGTTTAAAATAAGTTTTTTTAAAAACTTTATTGCTTAATATATATTACTTAATGACTATAATATAAAACACCTCACTACACTACTCTTAATTATAAACTAAACGTCAATATAACAACGATTTTGCCAATAAAATGTTTAGCTTGATCATGGCTAATAATCTGCATAGTCATGACTAAATCCTTTGAGACCTTTGAGAGACTAACTCGATACACATAGTTGATATGGTAAAGACCCACGTTTTTTAAATTATCATTTTCTTTATTTCCATGGTTTTGTTCAAACATATATATATATATATATACTTCTTACTTTAAAAAAAGCCCCATTTCATTATATGTAACCTAAACACATTGTATAGAGACGAGTGCCTAGTTATATCGATTCTTTGTCAACTAAGTGAGATTCTCTGAACCCATAGACTCATGTGTGGTTCCATAATCCTACATATTATCTATAGATTTAAACCTATTCATAATGTAAATAAGTTCCAATTAGTTGAAATATAAAAAATATATGTAGCTTCATTGAAAATTATCTCTCTCTATAATTATATATATAGAAGTATATATATAGAAAATGCTTATTTTAGTAAATATCTTAATCCTAAACCATATAAAAGTTTTTTTTTAAGTTTTGTAAGTTTTAACAAAACATTAATAATTGTGATACATGTTAAGAATTGTAATGTCAACCGACCACTATCAATAGTGTATTAATTTGTTAGTTGAGTAGTTGAGTTGGTCACCTAGAATTAGTGACCCATAGTATTTTGTGATCCATGCTATTTACCTATAGTGAAGGTAAATCAATTACCCACTAAATCAATATCTTAATCATAAACCATATACGAGTCTTTTTTTAAGTTTTTTAAGTTTTAACAAAGCATTAATAATTGTCATACATGTTAAGAATTGTAATCTCAACTAATCACTATCAATAGTGCATTAATTAGTTAGTTGAGTAGTTGAGTTGGTCACCTAGAATTAGTGACCCATAGTATTCTGTGATCCATGGTATTTACCTATAGTGAAGGTAAATCAATTGCCCCAATATGCCCATTGTGTCTACTGATGTTTAACATGGTATCAGAGCGTATGGCCTGATCCTTTTCTGGGTAAGCATTTTCACATAGTGTAAAGAAGACGTACACTCAGAAACAATGACAAAGTCAGAAAGACGGAACACACTCCTTTTGGCGTATTTTTTTTCTTTTCTTTTCTTCTTCTTCTTCGAAGCAACACCGCACTCTGGACTATCGAGAACTATGGTAGCCTCAACAACACTGCCTTTTCCCGCTGGTAAAGTGTGGTGTCATTACCCTTTCTGTAAAGACAAAGCGCAGTACCACCGCACTATTCATTCAATGAAAGCACATTGAATTTCTAGCACTTAGACCAAAAATTGGTGCCATGACCCCCCACCGCCCTATGCAAGTCCATTAAGCATGGCCATTTTCACTATCATGATAATGGGTCCATTAAGCATGGCCATTTTCATTATCATGATAACGGTATGTTCTTTTTGATTAGAGAGTTAATCTAGTTTCCAAATAACTAAAATATAATAATTGGTCATGTGCACCATCCGGATTAGATAGTAGGAATGCGTAGTACGTTATTTCAATGCATGCTAGCCTTTTCCTTGATACTTTGATTCTTGACATGTTGTCTTCTTCGTCCTCCGTCATAGTTCTTACTTTTGTTACGAGTTAATTCAATCTTGTTTAGACTTTATTTTCAAGATAAACCTTCATGTTAGTACAATCATTGAAACCAACAAGATCGTGTCTTGAATTCAACTACTAAACCAAACAATATTGTAGCTTATATCTACACAATCACGCAAGATGCAAATGTTAAAGGGAAGAATGGAAGATACAAAAGGTGAAAATATAGATCTGTATAAGGTATTGCAAATGCTCATCAAAGAATGAAGGTTGAAGAAATACAAATATAATGCTTTACAAGGTAATATTTGTGAAAGGAGGACATGTAATGGCCTCCCATTAGTCATAATTCCTCAAAGGAAAACAAATAAATTAAGGTTAACTAGTGAATGAGTATTAAAACACTAAAGTTGGTCTGAAGTAACCTAAAGAAAACAAGTAGCTAGAAAGTGTTTTGTTTGTTAGTAAGGGGGGTGCACCAACACTCCTTTTTAAGATTGATTTAATTCAGTATGTAGCGATACAAATGGGTACCAACAACAAGGATTGAAAAGAAATGCCTAGGTAGCTTTCTCCTAAGAAGAAGCCTTTTGCACCCCTATTAGAGCTCATAAATGAATGAACTTACCCTTTATAAATTGTTTGGTTAAAATGTCATCGGTTTGTTTTAAGGATGGTTAATATTTTAGAACAATGATTTTCCCATGAATCAAGTCTAGAATGAAGCACATATGAATCTCAATGTTATTGGTTTTCTATCAATGAATTGGATCTCATGATATCTAAATGATACTCTGATTGTCATAAGAAATGACAAATGGTCAATGATATTGAGTTTACCACTCCATTGATACTCTACTTGATAGAGGAATGGAAAATTTCTTCTTGCTCAACTAACAAATAATACTAGAACCAAGAGGGAATAGGTAACTTGAAGTGGATTGTGATATGTAGCATTACCATCCCAATCATAATTGAGTTATCCTACTTAATGGAGGTTGCAAACTATTGCATACTATATCACAAATGTGTCTGTGCCTTAAATAGAGAAGAATCCTCTTTTCTACCTTCCATTGTAGCTCACGTTGTGAGAGAGATAGAGGAAAATCCCAACAAGTTATCTATATCGAGTGTTGACAACCAGATAGGAAGGGAGATGCAACATACTTGCAATCAACCATATAAAAACGTGAGAGCAGATCATGAGTATATTTGGGTTGTGTCAAGGTGATTCTATATCTAGATTAAGTGATCTCAATCCTAAGGAAGTAGTGTAGTAGCCCCAAATCACTCATGTTCAAAACCCGTAATGAAAGGAAACCTTCAAAGTAGTAATGGATTCTTATGAACTACATGTAATAAGAAAATAATCTACATAAAAAACTGTGAACAAGAGAGGTTAATATTGTAGCAGAATGTAGATATTAGGATTTGAATGCCAGTGGGAGAATCCATGAGATAGTTTTAATTTTTCCATATTTGCATACCAAGACTTAGGTGCCTATTTGAGGATAGACAATGATTTACTAAGTCTAAATACCAATGGATATTCATAAGAGAACCCTGTGGTTACTCCATGTAAATATCTTCTTGAAGATACCTGTGAAGAAATGCATTATTCACATCCATTTGATGAACTATGAATGTTAAGCTATTGTAGTTGTGAGCATAACCTAAATTCAATCCATCTTTGCAACAAGTGAAAATTTCTCATTATAGTAAGTTTTAGATAGTTGTGACAAGCCATTTGCCACCAACTAATATTTATGCATGTTTATTGGACCATCAAGTGAAACTTGTTCAAATAAACCCACTTTCACTCAAGAAATATTATTTCCTAGAAGTAGGGGAACCAAATTCCACTTGTTATTTCCTAGAAGATTTTCTTCCTCTACCTCTAGAATTATACATCCCCCTACCTCTTCCATGGCTTATGGATGACTGTGGTGCAAATGCACCTTCTAATGATGTAATTGATCTACTGATTCTATGTTCATGATTGATGAGTGAGGCTTGTAAATCATCAATTGTAAATTGTGACATGTCTTTGTTTTCTTCCTACGTAACCACCAAGGATTCAAATTTTTTGAGAAGACTTCTAAGAGCGTTTTCAACAACCTTTCTATATTCTATATTTTTTTGTATGAGATTTCACTTGATTGTTAGAGATTCAAAATCTCTTCTAAAAATTTGCAACTTGGAAGCCTTTACCTTTTCCACGCTTTGATAGGTATCCCATGTCTGCTTAGTGGTATTTGCTGCTGCTGCTCTTAGGAGTATGCTTTCATGCATGGCTTGGTGTATGTAGAACAAAGCCTTTCCGTATTTCTTCCTGTGTTCCCTCAGGCATCATTCTGAGCTTATGTGAGATTATTATATGCTCCCTGATCTACTCGTTCTATATTTCCATTTTGGACTATCTCCCATACATGTTTTCTTATGACCAAAGCCTTCATTGTTAGAGACCAATATTCATAATTCTTTCTTGAGAAAGTTGGAGTTTGTAAGCTTGACATATGTGCACCAGAAGTGGAAGCCATTTTTAATTTTAGTTTTCCTTAGAAAATTACTTTTTCCCCTTTTAAAACAAGGTTTCTTTCCTAAAATTTCTTGGCATTGAGGGAGAGGGTTAACTAGTTACTGCTAAGTGAAAAAATACAGAGTATCTTAGGGAAACTCCACCTTTACTGGACGAGTTAACTTCGACAAAATACTTACCAAAATTTAGTGGGACTGCGTTTTACTCCAAATGAGATTTAATGCAACGAACTTTAACTACTACTCAGTTTTAGTGCTAAGAGTTGTGCTATTGACTTCACTTTTGGTAGAGACACTTTTTAGTGAGTTTTGAGGCTACACACTTTTCTTTCCAACTCCTACTTGGAGTAGACCACATACTTTTTTCACGGGCTTCCTAACTCCTACTTGGAGTAGACCACATTTAGTAGAACTTTATAAAAATGATTTTAGTCTAAACACTTTTCATCGATCCATAACTTGGGATAAAAGTGGACACAACTGTGTCTAGCACTCTGTGAATAAAAACTCAAAATTTTACTATGAACTATGGATTTATATATATCTTGTATCCACATATCAAAGAACTATAGCCCCACAAAGCTTGAGCTCTTGAACTCTCTCGAGTTTTTTTTTCTTCTTCTCCTTTCTAAGCAGCTACATGCTTCTCTATGTTTTTCTTTCTTGGTTTTTCCACATATACATAGACTAACATTTACTTCTCTTGTAAGCTACTTACATTAAACACTATAATTACTATTTTCCTAGAAACTTATTAATTTAACATAAAAGATGTGAACGCTTCATTCTATCACCATAGAAACTTAAGGGCTACATATTCTCACATAGTCGAGACTTTGAGATAATCAAGTCAACTCAAATGATATGAAAATCAACAAGTAATTAATATTTCCAATAAATACTTAGTCTCATTGACATCACACCAAATGAGAAAACGTCGTCACATTGAAAAAACGTCAGTCACATTGCCAGGTTTGACACAGCTACACCAAAACATCGTCAACAATAGTGAGTGTACAGGTCCCAAGAGTTATTATAGGGTGCGCTCTAAGTATAGGGTATTTTGATATATTGTTGGAATGTTTTTTTCATTAAGATAATATAAATAAATGATGTGATCTTGATTTCATATTTTAATTGGTCGTTTGAACTTCCGAAGGCTCTTCAAGTTCACATAATGGATTAGGTTTCCAGGTTTTATCTCATATTATCAGTGCATCAAAGCGTTCCCTGTTTTCTACGTTTCTATCCCAAAATCTCCAAGGTGCGTCTCTCCTTCTATCAACCAACCACCCACTGAAATGGAACGTCCATCAGAAAAGAAGAGCACTGTCAAGAAACACGAGGAAGAGGATGACGACGGAAGAGTTGCTCCCTCTCCATTGAAGAAGAGGATGGGCGATAGGAAATCAGCGCCGAACCAGTCGAGTAACTATGATTTTCTCTGTTTTTTTTATTTGTCAAAA
Source organism: Pseudotsuga menziesii (assembly GCA_001517045.1). Taxonomy (NCBI): domain Eukaryota; kingdom Viridiplantae; phylum Streptophyta; class Pinopsida; order Pinales; family Pinaceae; genus Pseudotsuga; species Pseudotsuga menziesii. The sequence goes on from LPNX010021543.1 coordinate 45,337, forward strand.
TCACTTCAGTCTTTTAATCGATTTCTATGTTTTAATTTTAATGTGTTCTGCCTTTGTTTATATGCAGAATTGATCGTATTATCCAGAAGACCACGCCGCAAAAACCCTTGTAATTCTGGCGAAGAGCTTGCTCTTTGGGCTTACGACCCCCACCATCGGATGCGGAATCTTCCTGTGCCTTCAATCCCTGACTATCTTCAACAGCACGTAAAGTTTGTATGCGATGATAATGATGTGTTCATATACTCATTCACTTGCGCTCGTGAAGGAGGACTTTACGACGTGCAGGTTCTTGATCTTCGAGAAATATGGCACGGTACTCAGTGGAAGAGACTCCCGTCGTTGCCGATCTATAATCATGATTCTGAATATTACGTTTATAGATGTTCTTCCACTCCGAACTCTGAGAATTGTGGCATTACATATATTATTTACATGGCAAAGACCATCGATAACGTCGTGGAGGAAGAAGACCCGTACGCCTTCTCTCAATGGGCATTCGCCGTCACAAATGGTGAACGGAATTGGCAATGCAAATGTTTTAGAAGCAGTCCTTTCGTCTTTTCTGCAGATCAAAAGAAGAAGCTGCCACCGCTTTATGTTGAGATTAGTAAGCAGGGTTTCTTTAAAAAATCTCTTTACCAGAGATGTAAGCGGTTAGATGATGCTGAACCCCCTTTTGAGCGGTGGGGGAGTGGCTATCTATTGATGTGGTTTCAAGATCAGGATACAGTTGGTCAGCCGGCTTACAGTTTCTACGAGATCAGGCCTCATGAGTTCGGTGTGGATTTTTACAACGTGGTGTTGGAAGATGAGAGCAGCAGGAAGAAGAACGTGGAAGATGCAGAAGGGGCTCCTTTTTGGGATTTCTGGCGATCGTGGATTGATGGCGCTAATTTGATGGAGGGAGGTGAGGAAAGGAGCGCAATCCAAATTACAGAAAACGACATAGTTAGGGTAGCGAACTGGAAATCCAGGGGCAAGGATATTGATATTCTGGTGGCCCAGAGGAGCCACTCGCTATACTTGTATCGTTTGATATCTTTTTGAATGGATAAAGTAGGAAGTGCTCAAATGCTTGTCTCAGTGATGCCTGTTACATAATTCGAACCAAATTTCGGAATAAAAGATTTATGCTATGCACAAGAATTGTCTCTTCAATTATGTCACTGGATTAGGTTATAGCTTGATGTCATTAAATTTGGTATTAGCCAGAAATGACAGAACTTTTTCAATATTCGTCCAATGATTTTGGTATTACTTAAAGCTTTTTTAAATTAAGTTTTTAACAACTTTATTGCTTAATATATATTACTTAATGACTATAATATAAAACACCTCACTACACTACTCTTAATAATAAACCTTAAGTCAACCTAAGAATGATTTTGCCTATAAAACCTTAAGTCAACATAACAATGATTTTGCCAATAAAATGTTTAGCTTGATCATAGCTAAAAATCTACATAGTCATGACTAAATCCTTTGAGAAACTAAATGGATACACATAGTTACATAGTTGATATGGTAAAGACCCACCTTTTTTAACTTATTATTTTCTTTATTTCCATGGTTTTGTTCGAACATATATATATTTCTTACTTAAAAAAACCCAATTTCATTATATATAACCTAAACAGAGCCTAGTGTCTATTTATATCGGTTCTTTGTCAACTGAGTGACCATTGTTTTCATGCAAATGAGATTCTCTGAACCTATAGACTTTACATGGGTTCTTTGTCAACTCAGTGACCATTGTTTTCATGCAAATGAGATTCTATGAACCCATAGACTTTACATGGGTTCTTTGTCAAGTCATTGACCATTGTTTTCATGTAAATGCGATTGTCTGAATCCATAGACTTTACATGTCTGGTTCCATAATCCTATAGATTCTATGAACCCATAGACTATACATGTTTGGTTCCATAATCCTATAGATTATCTATAGATTTAAACTTATTTACAATGTAAATAAGTTCCAACGTGTTAGACTCTACAAAATATAAAAAAATATATATTGCTCTATTGGGAATTAGTTCTCTCTCTAATTATATATAGAGAAAGTGCTTAATTTTAGTAAATATCCTAATCATAAACCATGTTATTATTATATTAGATAAGAGCTTTTTCTAATTCCTGTAAGTCTTAAGAAAGCATTAATGATTGTGACACATTAGTTTCCAAATAAATAAAATATCATAGAAAATTAAGCATGGCCATTTTCACTATCATGATAATGGTATGTTGTTTGTGATTAGAGAGTTAGTCTAGTTTCCAAATAACTAAAATATGGTAAGTATTGGTCATGTGCACCATCCATATGTAGTAATAGGTAGTACATTCTTTCAATGCACGCTAACCTTTTCCCTTGATACTTAGATACTTCGATTCTTGACATGTTTCCTTCTTTGTCCTCTGTCATAGTTCTTACTTTGTTACCAGCTAATTCAATCATCTTTCTTTATTTTCAAGATAAACCCTGGGTTTGTGTTAGTACAATCATTGCAACAGGCAAGATTGTGTGTTGAATTCAACTACTAAACCAAACAATATTGTAGCTTGTCTACACAATCACCCAAGATGCAGATTTTAAAGGGAAGAATGGAAGATCACAAAGGTGAAAATGTAGATCAATATAATGTATTACAAATGCTTATAAAAAAATGAAGGTTGAAGCAATACAAATATAATGCTTTACAAGGTAAGATTTGTGAAAGGCGGACATGTAATGGCTTCCCATTAATCATACTAAATGAATAAATTAAGCTTAACTAGTGAATGTGTATTAAAGCACTAAAGTTGGATTGAAGTAAACTAAAGAAAATAAGTAGCTAGCAAGTGTGTTGTTTGTTGGTAAGGTGAGTGCACCAACACCCCCTTTTAAGATTATTTTAATTGAGTACGTGGTGACAAAAATGGGTGCCAACAAAGAGGATTGAAAAGAAATGACTAGGTAGATTGCTTAGGAGAAGAAGCCTCTTGCACCCTTATTAGAGCTCATAAATGAATGAACTTACCCTTTATAAATGGTTTGGTTAAAATGGGAGCAGTTTTCTTTGGGGATGGTTAATATTTGAGAACAATGATTTTCCCATGAATCAAGTCTAGAATGAAGCATATACGAGTCTCAATGTGCTTGGTTTGCTATCAATGAAGTGGATCTCATGATGTCTAAATGATACTCTAATTGTCATAAAAAAATGACAGATCATCAGTGATATTGAATACCAAACTCAATGAGAATGCGCTACAACCATATAGCCTTGGTCATTTCATTTACCACTCCTCAATACTCTACCTCATAGAGTAATGGAAAATTTATTCTTGCTCAACTAACAAAGAATACTAGCACCAAGAGAGAATATGTAACTTGAAGTGGACTTGTTATCTATAGAATTACCATCCCAATCATAATTGATTTATCCTACTTAATGGAGGTTACAAAATATTGCATACTGTATCACAAATGTGTGTGGTCCTTAAAAAAAAAGAATCCTCTTTGCTACCTTCCATTGTAGCTCATGTTGTGAGAGAGATAGAGGAAATTTCCAACTAGGTATCTATATCGAGTGTTGACAACCACATAGGAAAGGAGATGCAACAGACTTGAAATCAACCATCTAAAAATGTGAGAGAAGATCATGAGTATATTTGGGTTGTGTTAAGGTGATTCTATATCTGTATTAAGTGATCTCAATCCTAAGGAAGTAGTGTAGTAGCCCTAAATCACTCATTCAAAACCCGTGATGAAAGGAAACCTTCAAAGTAGTAATGGATGCTCATGAACTACATGTAATAAGAAAACAATCTACATAAAAAACTGTGAATAAGAGAGATTAATATTGTTGCAGAATATAGACATTAGGATTTAAATTATAGTGGGAGAATCCATGAGATAGTAGGATTTTTTCCATATTTGCATACCAGGACCTAGGTGCTTGTTTGAGGATAGACAATGATTTACTAAATCTAAATACCAATGAAGATTCATAAGAGAAGCCTGTGGCTACTCCATGTAAGTCTCTTCTTGAAGATCCCTCTGAAGAAATGCATTCTTCACATCCATTTGATGAACTCTAATTGTTAAGCTACTGTAGTTGTGAACATAACCAAAATTCAATACATCTTTGCAACAAGTGAAAATGTCTCATTATAGTAAGTTTTAGATACTTGTGACAAGCCCTTTGCCAAAAACTAATATTTATGCATGTTTATCAGACCATTAACTGAAACTTGGTCCAACAAAACCCACTTTCACTAAATAAATTTTATTTCCTAGAAGTAGGGGAACCAAATCCCACTTGTTATTGCTTAGTAGCAAACGAGACTCCTGAATAGTCTAGGATTTCTAGTACCCTCATTGAAATTCTATGGATTTAAGGCATTGGAAATGTAACAATGGAGTGGTAGAATTGGTTCCATAGTCATGACATCCTATGGCATGCCCTTTAATTGAGAATGTGTCCTCTCTGTTTAATTTCTAGCCAACTTGCTGGCTACTTGGAGAGTCTTTGTTCCTAGTGTGGCATTGTAATGGGATGATTTATAGCCTTTATTGGAACTGCAACAAAACCCCATAATCACTTTCAACATCTGAGAAAGATAATGGTGCATTCACATTATCATACTTTATCATAGGTGGATATTTAGTACCATTTGTCATCAGAATTTGCAAAAAAGAACTAGTAGTATACTAAGAGGAATCATGAGTATGGATCAAAGGGATGAAACAACAGTCTTTGCTAGTTCATCACAACATTAGATATTTTAAATTTAGACAAATAACTAGGAGAGTCAACTGAGTGGCTGACTAGATGGTTAAGTTAACTAGGAGGGTCAATTAAGCAGTCAACTAGATGGTTAACTAATAGATTGATTGAGGAGGTAGTTAATTGACTAAATAAGCATTCGACTGGTTGGGTCATTAGGAAAGAATAGTCAACTATAGTGTAGAACAAGATGAAAAACATGAAGGTTATTATGTGTTATGACCTAAGTATGTGGACATGGTATTCTTAACTTGAAGGGATTTTGTTACATCTCGGTGCTATAAAGGGGTGGTTCTATGGGTTGATCTAGAAATCAAGTGAAAAATGGTTATGATTTCCTTATGTGATTAAATATGCTTTCTTAATGCATTTTGATGTATATTCAATTATGCTATGCTAGCTTGTGCTAGAGTGTTGTAACAATGTCCGTCAACACCACTTCTTCTTGGAATCATTATCTCTCTAATCTATATCATTCCTTGATTCTCCAACATGGTATTTGATTTGTTGGTTTGAGTCACAACTTGATGTCTACAAGTAATTTGAGGTTTTGTGTAGATGCACTCTATTGACTCCAATATGTCTATTGATTAGCTTAGGATTTTCACTTGTAGATCTATATATTAGTATTATAACTTACAGACAAGAAAGAATGATTCTTTATGTTCAACATTAGGGATTTATGGAAACCTTGCTAAAAAGTAAGGCACTTTGGTGGTTTACGAAGACCATGATCCTAAATACAATGGGTTCAACAAAATTTTATCCTTGAACCATCAACAAAATTTTATCCTCAATGGGAAGAAGGATGAGGTTGTAGGATTCATTACCACCCACATGTCATGAGAGATTCACTTTCATACAAGTGGGATCAATGGTCCTCATTAAGTTTGGAAAAATATATATTTTTTTGGATAAGATTAATGAAATTTAGGTTATGCATATTGAGAAAGAGTTAATGTCTCTGGATCCTCTCTCTTTTAAAATGATGAAAGAATACTTGGATTGTTTCAAAGAGATACAACTAAAATTGGGTGAAGGTGGCAAATTATTTTCAAAGAAGGATGGTCAACTCATTGAACTGATCCTCATGAACCTAAAGACACTCTATGATATAGTATGTTTGACATTCCACACTACTAGTTAGGCATCTAGAAAAGAAGATGGTAAGGGCTATATCTTTGATTCATTATGTGGATTGATTACAAGGAAAAAGATAAATTCCTTGATGAAGGAAAAATATAAGTAAAAAAGCATGCACATTTATTGAAGGGAAAAGGTTGACAAAACTACAAGGAAAGAGGTCAACAATATAATATGGAGAAAATTTGGGATTGCATTGACCAAAATGAGAAGAAGAATCATGATGAGTAGAATTGGACTAGAATATGTAAAAGGAATAAGACATATTTCTACCGTGGAAAATTGGGACACATGGAGAAGTTTTGCTGGAAGACTAAAGATTTGGAAGAGAAGGTCAAGGATCTTGAAAAAAGATATTGACTGAACTATTAACTCATTTTTAGCACCAAATTTCAAAATATAAAACAAACAACCATACATTTTTTTAGTTCTTCTTAGGCCATGCATGATCACACTAGACAAAATGAGTTGATAGTCAATTTTGGTTGTACATATCATATGGCTCAAGATGCTTCCCCCTTTCTTCCTTAGATGAAGCTATATCAATTTTTATTTTTTGCAAAAAATTATTATGAACTTATTGTTAATGTATATATTGACATCGAATGAAAAAATGGTGTGATCGCTACTATTTGTCATCTGCCAATCATGAGTGCTAAATTTTTGTTGGTACCTCAACTTACCCAGACCAACACAAAGTTTTAATTTTGGTTAGATCGACTTATTGTGAAAGATGTGAACAATTGGGAGGTTATTGTTGAAGGATTTATTGATCCCAAAGAGGGACTATACAATTTCCATGATGTTATAAATAAATTTATGGACTAAGTGTGCTCATTTATCAAACATATGACTAGAGAAGTGATTGGCATGAATTTTTTAGACATCAATTTCTTTAAATATTGAAACTCGTGGTGAGACATAACATAGTCAATGGACTACTAAAATTTGTTATTCATAATGGATTATGTGAAGTGTTTTCTCTTGAAAAGAATCACCATGATACTTTTATGTTAGGGAAATCATGGAGAGTGAATACCTTGTTGTGAATTGTCCACAATGATCTATGTTCCCTAGACAAATCATCACTAGCAGTTGCAAGGTATATTTTATCCTTCATTTATGGTCTTTATAGGTACACTTAGTAGTTTTTTTTGAAGAATAATAATCATGTAGTTTTAAATTCAATGAATTTAGGGCATTATCCAAAAACATAATGTGGTCGGCCTACGAAATGATTAAAATTAGACAATGGAGAAGAATATGTTAGAATAGTTTTTGAAAACTAACTATCACACCATTGTATCTCTTGGTAAGGATATATACCCCAAACGCCTTAATAGAATAGTTATATAAAGAAAAAAACCTAGACTCTCCTCAAAATAGTATGATGTTTTCTTTACACCAAATGTAAATTGTTGACTAGCTTCTAGGAAAATTATTTTTACTACTCGAACTACTTATATAAGTTTATTCCAACTAATGTTTTTTGTAATATGACTCTTGTTAAGGAACGGAGTGGAAGTAAACAATTGGTAGGACACCTTATAATGTTTTGATGTATTATGTGGATGCACATATATCATTGAAGAAAAAAACTGGATGCAAAGAATCATGATTGCATCATGATGGTATTCTTTTACTTGAACCAAAGGCATACAAATTGTTTGACCTAGTCAAACAATAGACCATAATTCGAAGGGATTTTTTCTTTGATCAAAATACCTCAAGTATTAAATTGTGGAATTCTCTTCTAGCTTGATGAGAAATGTTCCTTTTCATTTTTTTATAGAAACGTGATTGAATGGATACTAGTTTAGGGAATTAACTATATAGTTGACACACATGGATCCTTGGTTTCTAGTTAATCATCAACTATAGACTCAATTACCAATTTTCGAATCCATGAATGGTCCTTTGATGAATTGGTGAATACAAGAATATCTTTATTACATAATAATTTTCTACTTCGATAGGTCTTTAAAAGAATTGAATCTATTGTATTTGATGCATGAGATATCGATGACTCGATGAAGACTAAAAGTTAGAAATAACGTGGTAGTTTTTCTCTAATGGAATGTGTGCTAAAGGAATTTTATATAGATACATATGTAGATGCAAATGATCAATCTGAATGGGATAATGTTATGTCTAAATGGTACCATTCCTTGAAGAAAAATAAAACATGGGATTTAGTTCCTTGACTTCAAGGAAATAATGTAGTGAACCGTTGATGGTTCTACAAGACCAAATTCACATATCATGGTGTTGTTGAAATATATAAAGATTGTTTGGTTGCAAAATGTTTTTTCTTATCAATAAGGCGTCGAATACATTTAATCCTTTCCCACATTGCAAGTATGAATTATGCTTGACTTATTATTTTACTTGTTGCTCGACAAGGATGGGAGATACATTAGATGGATGCCAAAAGTACATTTATTCATGGTGATCTAACTAAATATTTTTATATGGATAAACCTCATATTTTCGATAAAGATGCAAGTCTTGTTTATAAACTGAAGAAATATTTGTATGGTTTGAAACAAGACCGTAGGGCTTGGTATGAGAAGATTGACCTTTTTTTATCAATCTAGGTTTCAAATGATGTGAATCAAAATGTAGAATTTATGTTTTAAATATAAATGGTGGAACATTAATTGTTTCATTTTATGTATATGATTTAGTCATTATTGGGAGAAATGTAAATATGATACTAGGTTTGAAGAAACAATTGGTTGATATATTTGAAATGGGCAATCTTGGTATCTTACATTTATTTTTGGGAATCCAAGAATTACAAATGGATGATAATATCTCTAGTTCTCAACCAAATATGTAATGGATCTATTAAAAATATTCAATATAGAAGATGGTAAATCTTGTGCTACACCCTTTTAGTTGAGAGTGAATTTACCTAAGAATGTGATTAACCAAAAGTGTATGTGGCTCTCTCTATCAACAAATGGTTGGTAGACTAGTTTATTTGAATCATAGCCAGCCTGATATTTCCTTTGTTGTTAGTTTGGTTTCTCAATATATTTAGGATCCACAAGAAATCCATTGGAATTCCACAAAGAGAATTGTCTTCTATATTAAGGGAACTTATCGCTTTGGTATATAATATTGTAGTATATAACAGACCTGTTGATAGTTATGCCAACTTGCATTAGGAAAGGGACAATGATGATAGGAATTATACATTTGGATATGTGTTTTTTATTGGTTTTGGATCCATTCTCTAGTTGTGCAAGAAACATAAAGTGATCCCTCTTTCAACTACTTAATTTAAATATCGATGTGCAATAATGTCGGTATACGGGTAGTATGGATTCAACAACTCTTATAAGAGGTTGGTTTTCCAATTGACACAATTATTGTAATCCTTTGTGATAAACAAAGTGAAATACATGTTTCCAACAATCTTATTGTACATATCAAGACAAATCAGCTACGACGTCATGCTCGCTACCAATCATAGTTGGTATGAGATAAGATTGTGAATATTATCTGTTGTAGAAATGTTCATCAAATTGGTAATATATGTATGAATACTTTATTAGAAGTTAATTTTGTGAATCATTGAGCTATTCTTGGGTTTCAAAAATACACACTTACGGGGGGATATGAAGGATTAGTTTTGCATCCTAAATCTCCAAAGTGTTAAGTGTTAATAGGTGGGTGTTGTAACAATATGATTAACTATTTTATCACAACTCTAACTTGTTCATAGACAATGAAAAATCAATAGTTTACTAGAAGATGCGATTGAGTGGTCAATCCGACTAAATGGTTGATTGGATAGTTGACTAACAAATCAATTGAGTGTGGACTATCAGACTAACTAGGACTTTGACTAGAAAGGTTGTCAGAATAGAGCAATCAACTATAGCACAAAATAGGGAAAAATTGAAGAGGCCATTATGTATTATGACCCAAGTATGTGGAAATGTTCTTCCTTAATTAAAGGGACTTTGTTACATCTTGGTGCTATAAAGGGATGACCCTATGGGTTGATCTATAAATCAAGTGGAAGATACTTATGATTTACTTATGTGATAGTGTATGCCACCTTAATACATTTTGATGTATTTTTGTTGTGATATGATGTCTTGTATTTAAGTGTTATAATAATCTCTATAGACACTTCCTCTTCTTGGAATTATTCTCTCTAGTCTATCTAATTATTTGACTCTCCAACATGAAGGGATTTTATCAAAACAAACACTCCTCCCACTGAAAATCTATTTGGTAGAAGGTTTGAGAAAAAAAACCTTCATACCATTTGGATATCCCACAAATACGTAAGAAAGGTTTTTTTGGTTCCGTGGAATTGCATTTCTATATAGAAATGTTGGCCCATCATTGAGAACCAACAAATTTAGAGTGTTTGATGGTTGGTTTGAAGCCACTCCATACTTCCAAAGGAACAAATTCCTTCAACACTTTATGAGCTAATCTATTTCATATATAAAATGCACAATTGATGATTTTTACCTAACACCTAGAAGCAAGTTATTTGAACTACATGTGATTCTCCATTTCATTCAAGAATTTGTACTTGATATTTGTTGTGCACCATTTTGTTGAGGAGTATATGGGGAAGTCTATTGAATTCAATGCCTTCAAAATAATACAACTACTCAAAGTTTTTTTCCACTTATCCCCTCTATTGTCTATACATATAATTTTAATGACCTTTCTAGATTTATTATCTACAAGAGATTTAAAGTCCTAAAAGTGATCAAAGAGCTCTAAATTTTTATTGAGAAAAAAACAACTAGGTATGAATTGAGAATTCATCAATGAAATCTAAGACATAGTTGGGTATCATCATGGATGGATGATGAAATGGTCCCATTAAATCATTTCAAATGATCCCCATGACTTTATATGCTCTCCAAAATTTCCCCTTGCCAAACGTTTCCTCTAAATGCTTTCCAAGTATGCAACATAATAGATACCATCTAAAAATATGACATAAGAAAACCCTATAGTCATTCTTTGCATACTGAGATATTGAAAATGGTGGTAATTGAGATTTCCAAATTTTTCATGCCACAATCTTCTCACTCCGTCTAAATGAGAGAGAAGGATAACATAAGGAAATTTGGTACAACAAAATTCAAGAAGAGGTATAACCCTTACCGGTGATATAGTTTACCAACACCAATTGTAGTAGTGTTTTTCATTTCACTAATGACCATGGAATCATGTGTGAACTCAAGTCACCTACCTAGATAATAATGAGTAATATGGTAGATGGATAGGATAATGATTGAAAATAAATGCATGTAGTGAAAATGTGAAATGTGTTACCATCTACATTAATAAACCCTCTCATAGTCTAGACTTCAATACTGTATCATCTACCATTAAGATAGTAAGAGTATTATGAAATGTAAATAACCCAATAAGGATCTAAAGATGAAAATTCATATGTAGATGAAACTATGTGGTGTGAATCACCTTATTCAAGTACCCAAGGAGATCACTAGTACAAGTGATCAATTTTGCCACGGCAAAACGTGGCAATATCCACGGAAAAGCGTGGATATTGCCACGGAAAAGTGTGGATATTGCCACGGAAAAGCGTTTTTTTTCTTGTGGCAGTCATTTCGTCGCAATAGCGACGACCCGTTAGTTGCGTGGCAACAGCGACGGGAATACGTCGCAATTGCGACGGCCCTTCCTAGAATGAAAAAAGCCCAACCCGTTGCTATATCGACGGAAAAATGTCGCAAGATTCCACGGAAAGTCGTCGATATAGCGGCGGCTAGACGTCGCAAGGTTCCACGGATGGCCGTCGATATAGAGACGACAAGACTAGGCAATGTTCCACGGCAGGCCGTCGATATAGCGATGACTAGGCGTCGCAAGGTTCCACGGACGTCCGTCGATATAGAGACGGGTAGACGTCGCAGGTTTCCACGGCTAGCCGTCGATATAGCGACGGTAGCTGTAGTTTTAAAAAAAAAAATATGGTATAATAATTTGAAATATAGATACAATACAAATTAAGAGGTCAATTTGGAAGTCTTTTCGTAGTTTAAATCTCTAAAATTATGCTTCTGTGACTAGGTCCATATATTTTCTTTCTTCAACAAATAGAAGAAACAAATGTCCATATATTTTGTTCAAAACTCACAATAATCCAATAATTTTCTAAACAGTTTCTAAATGGCGGCATGTATTGATACAATTGTACCACAAAGTTCTCGATCGATACACCATAGAACAAGGTCAAGGAATCCCAATTCATCACATTACGAGGGAGAAAAAAATCCCAATTCATTATATTACACTCAGAGCACGGGCAGAAAATCTGCTATAACAGCTACAATAACTGAAATATCGTGTAACATTGGGAAGAGAGTCACGAGCGCCGATAGAAGACATGCGCTAGATTGGAATGTCAATAAAAATGGGCCATATTGCACAAATATGTCCCATTATGAAACATTTCTACAACTGAGTTCTCAA
>LPNX010021545.1:0-24665 GCA_001517045.1 Pseudotsuga menziesii
GTTGAATGCAAGCATGTCCGTGCGTTTAAAAAAAATGACATTTTATCTTCACATATGTAATTGTTGTATATGCAAATATTTAATACTACAATATTCAATTTCAAATAATTTTTCTATAATATTGTCATTATGCTTGTAATTGTTTTTGTAAAATGGTTTTTAAATGAAAATATTCATATCATTATGTTAATCATATTATAATATTATTGATTAAAATATTAATTCCAATTGAAATCTAGCTCCATAAATCCATCTTAAAAACTACCAAAGAATTTGATTATATCATTAGATCATATACATAAAAAAAATTAAGACTTTTGTCTTAGTTTCATACAAAAACATATTCCCAATTAAATAAAATTACAAATATTCCAAAATAGAATACTTCTAGACGTAAGAAAATAACCTCTTGGATAACCAATGTTTAGTTTATATGGGAGTGTCATTTAATTTATTTTAAGAATTTAAATAGGAAATGAAGAGAATCTGCTATAATTTTAGACTAATTTTGATATTATATATATATATATATATATATATATATATATGAGATTCATTTGTTGTGGAAGAATATGTGTTCACTAAACTTGGAATAATTTAATCATAAGAAGATATATATGCACATAATTTATCCAAATAATTAGTGTTATTTTACTATATTTTACTATGCATGTATTAAAAATCGCATACAAATAGATTTAAAAAAAGGAATAGAAAATATTTATTAAGATTATTAAAAATCTTTTGTGGAGTTTAATTTATTAAGATTATAGAAGACATGACTTCTCTATGGCTATAATTGTAGGTACATGATATAAAATTGGTAGACTAACAAGTTTTGGTGTGAAACATGTACAATTCTCATCTTTACTAAGCGTTGCACTCACTATTTGACTATCAGTATTTTACATTCTTTGTTACATTGATCTCTTGACTGGGTTTTCTTTACGTGTTTTCCTTCCCCATTACTATTTCGTTGTGTCTTCCACTAATCAACACTACAAATGAATCAGTCGCCCTTGCAATCCTGTTGGGATCATTACTAGCATTATACTATATTTTATTTATCATCTTGTTTACTTATTCTAAGATTCCTAAGGGATCTTGCTGTTATAACTTTACAATATGATATAAAGGGGGTGTTAAAGATGGATTGATAAAATGGATACCTACAATCTCTGGTGAAAATGGGGGTTTTCTTAATTGGAAAGGTATATTGTGAGTGGGTTCAACAATAAAATTTTAGGAAGTATTTTCCAATATTTAGTGAAATTAGGGATATTTTTTAATATCCTACAAATGAATGTGCTATGTAACAAGTTCACTGAGTGAACTCCCCGTGCTGAGAGGATGGGACCTTATGAACTTAACCTTACCTAAATTAACCTTACCTATGACAATGGTTCCATAAACCTTCATCAAAAGATTTTTTTTCACTCATAAGATGGAACCTTCTAAAATTAACCTTACCTATGAAAATGGTTCCATAAAGCTTCAAAACATTGATGAAGATTGTATACCTCTTGCATTGAGTGCTCACCATTTGAAATTATATCATAAACCATTGTAAAAAATTCCTTTATCTAAGATGTTTCTTCTCATTCTAAGAGAGAAGTTGTTAGTACAATGGCTATTAGTAAAAGCATGGTAATGTGTCTCACTTTGCAGAAAGGTAAATGTGTTCTTTTATTATAAATGTATTCAAAAAAATATTAAAAAATTATTAAAAATAATTTTAACAATCACTTGTATTTTATTTTCATATTCATATAAAACAATATTGATTTTGAAGATTTAAAATGATAGTTTTTTGGGTCGCGCTTTTACGTACACATAAAAATTATTATTTATATAATAGTTTAATAAAATTAAAATTTATCATAAAATAAAATTTTAAAAAATGTACAACAATCTTAAAAGTGTCTCTACAAAACTTGTTCAAAAAAATTGAAATTAAAACATAAAAAAAGATAGATATGGGGGTAGCGGTTTTGTGAGTACTTATGAGATGCTGGAATAATAATAAATGAACTTTAAAGAAAATGAAATAAATAAGATAAAATTAATTTTTTAAATATGAAAAAATACCATATAAAAGCTCAATTACAATGAAATTTTTTGTTTCATTACACCATTATCTAATTCTTAACGGATTTATATATATTTAGTTAATTATCTTTTATAAAATTTCATCACCACAAAAGGGGAAAAAGTGAGACACATTACCATGCTTTTACCCATATGCCACTTTCACATGTACAAGATTGGTTTTTGAGCCATTTCATTGAAGAATAATTTATTTTTAAGATAATGTTTCTTATAGGTTGTTCTCACACTCTTTTAAACTTAAGCTTTGATTTACTATAGCACCATTTTCTAGGATGACTTGCTATCGATCCAATTATTTTCCATGTTTCACTTTACACCACTTATGGGTCACTTATGGGTCAGTCACCATAACTTCATTTTTAGCCATCGTTTTTTTCTTGCACGATGAAACTTTAATGGTTTGGACACTAATCTATTTTTAAATTTGGTTACATTTCTATGGATATATTAGACCCTTTTATATTTTTCCACTTGATACAAATTCATCAGAACTTATTATACTCCACTACTTGGTATGGACCTTGAAGTTGTTTTCCACACTATTTATTAATCCATAACTTTATGTTACTACTATTGTCACCTATCTTCATTTTCTATATCATAGGTAAGTGCAAGGACAAAATATCCCTTGTAGTTTATTTGAATGCATAGTTGTGTTTGTTCATGTACCTTCTTATTCCTAATTTGTATCTCATCATGTCGAGGAAGAACTGCCACTTCAACTGTAAATATATTTCGTCTAATCATTAATTTGTTCATGTGACACATTCACCACCACCAATTTAGATAATTCCTCCACTCTACAAGCCTTGAAATCCCACTATAATGTTCACATTCATCATATCCATATTTACGATGACCATTGCCTATTACCGTTATCTAATATTTTAGGTTTTACAACAAATCATTGACATTGTTACCGATGACCTTTCCTACATTGTTTCTACCATTCCACAATTATGTTCACAGTTAGATACCGCTCCTTTACATAGGATATCCCTTTGTTACAACTTATAACCCTTCTACTATTTTTTAAATATTTACATTTTTGTTTGATATAATGGGAGGGTATGTTGTACATTATTAGCCACTTAGTCAAGCATAGTTACAAAGTAACTTGAATCTAGAACATGTTTTATAAGCTACTTGCAGGGATAATTTTAAGAACACCCCTAAAATTTATATGTATAATAAATGGGTGAATCTCCGTAATATATATGAAAACTTGAAGGCTATTTTATCAATAATAGAATATGTATATATATATATTTGTTGGCTAATATTTCACTTTGTTATAGAATCTTGTAAAGCATTGGTGGATATTTCACTAAATTATAAGATATTGTAAAATCTTGGCGAATATTTTACAGAATTATAAAATATTGTAAAAACTTGGTAAATCTTTCATCAAATTATAAAACCTTGTAACATCTTGGTGAATATTTTTCTACAAAGGCTCAAGTTTTGATTCTGTGGATTAGTAAGGTATTGCAATCGAATAACATATACCAAATCTTGACTCCTAGACCCTCAAGTGAGAAAATGCATGAATGAGTAGAGGGGTTAATTTATACATTTTTCAAGTAGTATCGGGTCACTCACAACTAGAGGTGTTTGTGAAACACAACTTGTTATACGGTGAATTGACACTTCTACGTCCGAGTAATGATATTGAGCACATCGGTACACAAAAGGACATTATGCATATAATTTTCCCAAAAGCTATAGATGAGACTGAGCTTTAATCCACATACTTCCTACATCCTTTCCCATGTTTTTTACTAAATTTTTCTTACAACCATGACTCGTATCATTGCAAGTCGCGGGTCATTCACGGGTAGTGCATTGTACAACCCGTAGTTAGATGATCACAATATGTATTCATGGGTTTTTTTTACAGGATTCACGATCCATTTGTGTCATGTCCCAAATTGTGCATTGGGTCACAATGGCCTAATCACATCTTCCAAATTCATGAGAGTTTGTCAAATTGATTATAAGGGTCAAATAATTTCCAAGGAGGAAAATTACCAGTTTCCTAGGTTAGGGGTGGAAGCTTTGGGATTTGAAATAAGGGGGACAATAAATGATGTTTTAACATTAGAATGGTATAAATATTTAATAAAGGGTCTAAATAAATATATACAAGGTAAAATCAAAGTGGAAATTGATCATGAAGGCACACGGAGGACGTGGGACCCACACAAGCTAGATTTTCTATGCCACATGGCATCCTCCTCTTTTAATTTTGAATACATGGGAAGCATAAATGTTATTGGATGAGTTATAAGGATAATACACTTGGCCATGTGCATCATAGGTCGAATTTGGAAGGAAATGTAACTTACATGGGAGAGGAAGATTCATTTTGGAGCTAGTGAGACACTTGGACTAGATTTCGTAGATCTATGACAACAATGATGAATATGGTATGAAAACTATGACAAAAATCAGATCTCAAGGATGACATATGACATATTTGAAATTTCCGGTCGAAATAGAGAATCCAATAGGGTGCTCGTGTGAGTTGCAAAAGCTCAATGGGTTCCTACTCAAATTGGGGGAAGATGGAACGATAGGAAAGGGAGGACACATGGAAAATATTGAGCCCACACACTAATTTGAATTGGCTTGATTTTGTGGATGGCTTGGTAGCCTTAGAAGGCTAAGTATGTTCATAAAATATAGGGATCAACCAAGAGAGGATATTTTGATCATTTGATAAATTTGCATTTGTGAATTGAGATAGCTAGTGGATGACTAGTTTCTTGCATTAGCCAATTTCGAGGGTGAAAGATTCCCATCCAAGTTAGTGTTTGGAGAGGCCAATAAGGTATTTCATGGAGGTTCAATAGATTTCATATTTTCACATGTAATCTATAGGGAATCTCTTGGTTCCTTCTAGTGTAGCACTTTCTCTCAACCATTTCCATGTTTTATTGCATATTCTTGCTCAAGGAGGGATTGAGCTTTGGGTGAGCTATTGTACTCTTTGGGATAGATTATCCTGGTTCATTTATGATTGTAATAATTTCACTATGATATGTTCTTCATTCTAAAAAATTCTCAGGTCAAAATGTCAAATGGTTGAATGTAAAAGTGATTATTAATGAGCAAACAATGACCATTTCCCCACTAGATTGATGTATTCCATTGAATGATGATGATTTCGAGCTTCACATGTACATTTCTGATTGTAATAAGTTTAATATGCTAATTTATTCATTATGAAAAGGTTCTAGGTTGAAATACCAAAGGGTTGTATATAAAATTGAATATTAATGAGCAAACAATGACCTTATTTTCATTCATCTTTAAGGACAATTGTCAAATTCTTGTTGGAGAGCTACTTCATTGGAGGAAACATCCTTCCTTGAAGACATGGAGAAGATTCAAAGAGCAATGTGCCACATCAAAGATTGTAAAATGGTATATTATTTGGAGGGTTCTCATGACATGGTGGATCATGAGAAATGTGGAAATTTGAATGTGTTTCATGTGTTTGAAGATGAACTTGAAGAGATCTAAACAATTCATGTGGTGGAATAGGAACTTGAATTGTCTCTTGATGAAATTTATGCAATTTTTAAAAAAGAGCATGATTCCTCTACATTGAAACCAATCTGTGACAAAGGTTTCACAATTTTGAAGAAGCTTCATGATACTACCCATATGGATCCTTCCCATCATGAAAATTCTTCACTTTTTGATCATTTTGGTGAGTTAGTTCATTCTCCTACATCCTACAATTCTATATTTTGCAGCATTAGTCTCAATGATGTATAGGTGAAAGGGTTCGTTTTTATGGTGCCACATGAGGAGTATGGAACTCCTAGATTTACTTTTTATGATGACATGGTTGTAGCACATTCTTATTCACATTTTCATCATCATCCTTTGTTACTTTATGATGATGAACATCTACATGGATGCACCTATGATAAGCATTTGAGTCAATTGAAGACTCCTGTTTTTTCTTGCTCAACACTTGGTTCATTTTTTGTTGGAGGAACTTCATCCAACACTGGGGTGAATGGATTTATGATTGGAGAAAATTTTTGTTTCCAGCAACATACTTTGTTATATATTTATGATTCTCTCATTCATGGATGTATGGGTGAGACTTCATTGATGCATTCGAAGTCTCCTTGTTTTTTTTTCTCATTATTTGGTTCAGATTTTAGTCATTAGAGGAAATTTCAACTCGAAATGGGCCCTTTAACTTTTATTCAAATTCCATGTCATCATGTGTTAGCCAATGAAATTGCTTTAAATTTGAAATACTGTATAGGTCTTAAACACTTTTTTAATATAAATTTGGGGATAGGTATCATAAAAAAAACTACTTTTTTGTTTGTATTTTTGACATATCTCCTTGTGTTTTTACTCAAATTTCGATCAGGAGAGCTCGTTGGATGCGGAATTAAATTCCGCATCCAACGAGTACCCACTTGGCATACTTTTGATGGATCTCGCTACACCAAAAACAAGAAATACCTGAAAAAATGGAATGATGACATCATCATTCCATTTTTTCAGGTATTTCTTGTTTTTGGGGTAGCGGGATCTATCAAAAGTATGCCGAGTGGGTACTCGTTGGATGCGGAATTTAATTCCGCATCCAACAACCTCTCCCGATCAAAATTTGAGTAAAAACACAGGGAGATATGTCAAAAATACAAACAAAAAAGTAGTTTTTTTCTTTTCTTCCTCCAAAATTAATAAATATTATTTTATTATTTTAACTATTATTTTATTAGTTCATTTTACGAGGCCCATTTTGAGTTGAAATTTCCTCTAATGGAGATTCTTCATGCACTTCTTAGGTGAAAGAATACATGGCTGAATATTTTGATGCATATCACATCCTTTTGGAGCAGAATTATAGGACATGGGATCCTCACCTATGTCATTGGATCAGATTTTAGTGGTCACTTGAAGATTGTATGCACTTGAAAAATGGTGGTCTACTTACTTGGAGGTATAAGCACTTTCACGATTTTTTGATGAGACACCTCCTTGATGTACATTTTTATTATGTTGTTATGTAATTTGATGATTTTATGTAATCATGATGTTTGAAAGAATGCATACAAGAAAATGGGATCCCATAATTCTCTTTCCTAATGGTATGGGTTGGAGAGCACTCTTAATTGTTGGACTGCAATACAAGCAATAGGACCCTGGGATAGTTTTTAGTCCCATTGATTTCAATTTTTTTGGGAAGCAAGCAGTATGGGAGAAGGGTTCCCCACTTAATAAATTTATTTTAATCAAAGTAGTGCAGCAGAAATCATGGTGGTTCCTCTTTAAAGTATTCATGGAATCTCAAAGACTCAAAGTTTGGAAACTCAGGGGGGACTTCAAAGAATCATACAGAAAGCAGGTTCTTCAACACCCATGTTTGAAATTGCTTGAGGACAAGCAATATTGGGAAGGAAGAATTTTTCATGTACCAAATTTTTCATTGGGTCACAATGGCATAATCACATTTTCCATATTCATGAGAGTTTTTCAAATTGATGATAAGGATCAAATAATTGCCAAGGAGTAAAATTACTAGTTTCCTAGGTTTGGGGTGGAAGATTTGGGATTTGGAATAAGGGGGACAATAAATGATGTTTGAAAATTAGAATGGAATAAATATTTAATAAAGGAGATAAACAAATAAATACAAGGTAAAATAAAAGTGGAAATCGATCATGAAGACACATGGAGGATGTGGAACCCACACAAGCTAGATTTTCTATGCCACATGGAATCCGCCTCTTGCAATTTCGAATCCATGGGAATCCTAAATGATATTGGATGATTTATAAGGCTAATACACTTGTCCATATGCATCATAGGTCTAATTTGGAAGGAAATGTAACTTACATGGGAGAGGAAGAGTCATTTTGGAGGTAGTGAGACACTTGGACTAGATTCCCTAGCTCTATGACAACAATGATGAAGATGCTATGAACCCTATGACACAAATCAGATATCAAGGATGAAATATGACAAATATGAAATGTTAGGTTGATTTATAACATTCAATAGGGCACTCATGTGAGTTGGGGAAGCTCAATGGGTTCCTACTCAAATTGGGGGAAGATGGAAGGCTAGGAAAGGGAGGACACAATGAAAATATTGAGCCCACGCCCTAATTTGAATTGGCTTGATTTTGTGGATGGATTGGTAAAATTAGAAGGATAAGGATGTTTATAAAATGCAGGGATCAACCAAAATAGGATTTTTTTATCAATTGATAAATTTGCATTTTTGAATTGAGAGAGCTAGTGGATGACTAGTTTCTTGCCTTAGCCAATTTAGAGGGTGAAAGATTCCCATCCAAGTTGGTGTTTGGAGATGCCACTCAGGTATTTCATAGAGATTCAATAGAGTTTTTATTTTTAGGTGTAAGATATAGAGAATCTCATGGTTTTTTCTAGTGCAACACTTTCTCTCAACCATTCCCAACTTTTATTGCATATTCTTTCTCATGGAGGGATTGTGCTTTGGGTGAGCCATTGTAGTATTTGGGAGAGATTATACTGGTCCATTTTTTATTGTAATAATTTCACTATGCTATGTTATTAATTCCCAGAAATTATCAGCTCTAAATATCAAATGGTTGAATGTAAAAGTGGTTATTAATGAGCAAACAATGACCATTTCCCCACTAGATTGATGTATTCCCATGAATGCTGATGATTTCGAGATTATAATGGTACATTTATGATTTTAATAAGTTTAATATTCTCTGTTATTCATTATCATAAAGTATCAGGTCGAAATACCAAAGGTTTGTATGTAAAATTCAATATTAATGAGCAAACAATGACCATTTCCCCACTATATTGTTGTATGGCATGGTAATGCTGATCATTTCGAATGGGATAATATATATATGATATATTTATGATGAATGGACTTTATTTTATTAGTATTAAAATTTCAGGTTCATAAATTTATCATTTGAATTCATTTTACTCAACTTAATTGCATTTGGAGAACAATTGGTGCCATTTCCCCAAGGGTCAAATTAGTGATTTTGTAGGGGTTTGGGAGAGGGTCATAACAGCCTGTATAAACTGAATAATGATTCTCATGGGACCTTAAAAATTTAAATTAAACATCATTTTACTTTTTTCATAAATTCAGGTGGATTTGGGAGCATTTGAGAAGCCATTTTCAGCATTTACCCAGGGGAAAGTGGAACCCCAATTTGCTAGTAAAGACTCCTACTTTGGACAGAATATTAAACAAGTTTGAAGAAGTAATTGGAGGGTCATAAATAATCCCTAAAAATAATATTCAAGTATTAATATCATTCATACACCTTCTCATAATATTTGGGAGCATTTGGGAAAATTTGGAGATCTAAACATCAAAACCAATCAAAGGTCGAAATAGGAGAAAAAGTGAAAACTTTGTCATTTTAATAAAATTCCTGAAAAAGGGACATTACAATTTTTGACCTGCTAGTATATGCACATGTGGTTACATTAAGTCAAAATTTAACAAAAAATAAAACATGAATAGTCAAGGACAGTTGGGTTCGAAATCATAATGTCCTGAACCTCCCTAACCATCCTAACCTTCGTAAACCCCCCTGATCAATAAGTATAAATAGATGGGAGGGGTAGATGATAGGGGAAGAAATTAATAAGAGAAAGGTTATGCTGGAGGAAATACCTTGGATATTGGAGCAAGATAACTCATTTCTTGGTTGGCAGAGGAGGGTTTGTCTCAGATAGAGGTTGTATCAATCCTTGCTTATAAATAGAGAGTGATGTTCTTCCACATTGTGTGTTGATGATCTTATTTGTTATGATTTACGAAATTGATCATCACCTATATTTATATGAAATTGTAATATTTCATTCATCTTTATATAACAATTAATATCTGTGTGTTAGATATCAATCTCTTTTGTAGGTGTTTATCATCTTGAAGTTTCTAAAGCATTTGGAGTGAATTTTAAAGCTAGGACCAAACTTCATAAATAAGGTGAATGTGATTTCTACCCTATTTCTTTCACAAATATCTATAGATTGTTGTATGTCTGCAAGTTAAATATTTGTATGTTGATGACCCTAGACCCTTTTGTCATAAGGTAGAATCCCTGAATAGTAGAACTAGTGACTCCACTGGGGAGTCTCGCTTGTTTTTGGGTATGTTCCATAGAGTTTTCTAGTCTGTATTTGATTTGATTGAGTCTAAATGAATTTTTTATGCTTTGCTTTCAGTCAGTATTCTTATATGCTTAGGGTTCTTGAGCCATAATTTTTTCTTTTAATTTTTTTTTATTGTAACCACGGGTTGTTGTGTATATAGTTGCGATTGGCAGGTTATAATCATGGGTTTCCTTCATGATAGTTATGGTTCATTCACCGGATTCTTTAATAACAGTCATGGTTTCCTATAGGGTTTGTCCAAAATGCTAGGTTTTCCCTTGTTCTGTGCTTTTTGTATTATAGGATGCCTATAGGATTCTTTCCATAACTTAGGTTGTGTTGTTATTGAGTGTATTTCATTCGTGCTTGTTGTACAAGTTCCTGATTATGTGAGTTAGGTTTGAATCCCTATGTTTAAGTGGTTTAGGTATTTCCTTGTTGGTCTCTTTGGTTCAAGTTCTTGTGTCTTTGTAGGTTTCTAGTCTCTATCAGTCCTTCTAGGACATTGATTTTCCTTTGATTTCTTTGCTAGTGGTATAGGTTTGTCACCTTTTCCAAGTTTTAATCTACTTGTCTTTCCAAGTTAGTAGTTCCGTCCAAGTACGGTTTGAGTCATCTTTGCATTATTTGTTAAAGATTGTTACTTTAAAGATATGAAAATTATTACTTGCATTGATACGTATTCATATTCATTTAGCTTACTTAGTTTCATTCAATTGTATCAAACTTTTATGTTTTGAAAAAGGAAAACAAACATGAAAGTTGTAGTTGCATTGTTAGCCCTAGTCTAGGATCATTGCATATTTGTTTTTCTGTTGTTTTCAAGAAAGAAAAAATACAAGAAGTCTTGTGTTTCCAAGTTATTTTAAATATTTCATTTGTTTCATAAAAGAAAAAAGAAAAAAAAAACATTATTAATAGCATTTTCTTTGAAACTTTTATACCATTTTTGCTTTCAAATGTTGAGTCAAAACATCATTGAGTCTCACTTCCACAACCTTTGAGTAATGTAAGCCTTAAAAAGAATGCTTAATCTAAAAATTATTAGTAACATTTTTTTTGTTTTAGGTTCTATCATCAACTATATTACGCTAGGTTCTTGGATTAGGAAACTTTTATCTATCCAAGAGAATTTTGAACTCAGACATAGTAGTTGTTGATCCTAGTTTTGTCACCATTTTTTGTGGGTAAATTACACTTTTTGACATCTATTTTGTCATATTTTTGAAAAATTTATATCATACAGCTTATCATTCATCCTCAAGTTATATTCCTTGAATAAGACAATTATTGGACACACATCACGCTAGCTATGTGTAGATCGCATCCAACTCACCATCCAGCTCGCCGATCAAGCCACACATTGTTTGATGGCATATTCCAAAGCATTAAAGGATAGAACGGTCTGCAAATTTTTTGTTGTCCACGTTTCTGGATGATAGAATGACCCTCATTCTAGAAGGCTCATCAGCTTTCCTTCTCTTTTCAACACCATGACACCAGTCCATGTCAAAGAGAATCCTCACAACACAACACATCCAACTCACCATCCAGCTCGTCGATCAAGCCACACATTGTTTGATGGCATATTCCAAAGCATTAAAGGATAGAACGGTCTACAACTGTTTTGTTGTCCACGTTTCTGGATGATAGAATGACCCTCGTTCTAGAAGGCTCATCAGCTTTCCTTCTCTTTTCAATACCATGACACCAGTCCATGTCAAAGAGAATCCTCACACCACAACACATGCAATGGAGAACCAGTACGCGAGGAAGAAGGAGAAGCATTGTGTGTTGGAATTCAATCAGTTTTTTGTAATAATGGTTGATTAATTTTAGGAGTGATCGACCACTGAAAGGGTCGACCCACTCATTCCTGTAAACAATATATATAAGCACATCCAAGCGAGAGTATAGCTATATAGTTTTACATTATGTCAGTTGATTTTTAGAGAAACTCTGTAATACTATTCCACATTTTTAATAGAAGTTACATTCCTACTATGTATATGATATTGTTCGTGTAAGCGTTTAGTGAAGCATCACCCTGTTTGCTGAGAGGTCCCCTCATCAACCAATGGTTTTCATTCTTGTGTGTATTTTCGTCATCTCTTTCCTTGCAAATAAGTAGGTTTCTTTCCAAAAAAAGTTTGTGATTAAGTTACTGTAATTGTTCATTCTTTTGTTTCTGTAATGTATGCTTGTTGAATTTTCTATCATCCATATTACATTGTTAGTATGGTTTCTATTTCATAGATTAAAAATAACTGGTTGCACACATAGTTTTCCTTTAGTTTCCTTTCTAGTATTTTCCAGCTTATGATTTATTTTTATATTGACAAGTACACATAGTATATTGCTATGATATCTTAGAATAAATTTGTAGTAGGTTCAGTCTTGTGTTGTTGTAAGTTTGCTTTGGTTATATTTTAGTTTGTTTAATAATTCAATAGGTAATAATTTCCATATAATCATGAATTAGTTTAAGTTATTTTGTTGTTAAATTCAATCACTAAATAGGTCTACTTCCTTTTATTTATGCATTTTGTCCTCATGTGCACAAAATCAGCTGTTAATTATATCATTTAGGCTATTTTACATTGTTTTCTCTATACAAACTATCATTCAGATAGCCCATTCAGCTTGTCATTCAGACCCACCTTCCATTATGTTATCTAGCCCTTTGTTCCACGTTTAGTATTCCCAATTTGTTTTTAAGCCTGTTTAAAGTCTTGTTTCTTTAAATTTTGAATTATGTTTTGATTGTGGTAATTACATAATGGTTATGTTCATCATTAGGACCTTAGGATAGATTATTTAAAGTATTAGCAAGTTCCATCCTTATTTTCTACCTTCTCTTACCTAAATATTCTTTTAGTTATGCTTTGTTTTGTTTCTTTTATATTTGATTTCCTTATTCAATAATGTTGTAATGTATGGTAATTATATCTTTATTTTGGCTTGATTTCTCCTTGTGTATGCTGAGTTTAGGGTTATACATGTTAAAACTCTAGAGAAGTACACTAGCACCTTGTAAATTGATCATAGCAGTAGGACCTGTTTCTTTCATTGTATGGTTACTTTGAAGAACAATATTTAAAGGAGTTATATTTATTGTATGGCTACTTAGTTTTTGAAATTGTTAAGAAGTAGAATAGTTAATTAATGGGTTTTACTATAAAGAGTAGAATAATATTGTTTGAATTTATAGGCATTTGACTTGGTTTTTCATTTTGAAAATTATTTCAATCTTTTCTTTGTTAAAATACTTCCACGACACCCTAGGAACCACTCTACCTTTGCATATACTTTGTGACAACTCTAAGTTTACCAACCTTGGTCGATAATTAAATATTAGGTGAATTAATCAAGACATTATAACACCCAACATTTTTGGCGTCATTTTTGGGGAGTTGTTCAGTAAGGTAGAATAAGTAGAATTCCCTTATGAAGTTTAGTAATAGGCTGGTGGTAGGGGAGAGGTGAGACGAGAGGTAAGAACCTGCGCATTTTTTATAAAAGGTGCCCCCAAATATAATAGTAGTAGTATTAGTAGCACAGGTTCCCCTTTAGTTTAGTTTTTCATGAACAGGCCTAGATATTCTAAGGGTAGATATGTTAGATCGAATTCTCAAAACCTTATTAAAATCCCCACTAAACTTTACGGTGGATGAAATACCCCAACCACTAACTCAACAGAAAGGTATCGGAGAACCCACCACCTAAAGAATTTATAGAAGAAACCATAGCTGGGGAAGAAATCCTATCTAGAAGTCCTAAGGATCCCATTGTTGAAGAAATTCAAGAGGTTCAACCTTTGGAAACCCTCAACCCTCCACTAGTGCAAAAAACTAACAATACAACTTTATCATTAGTAGGGGATCCTAACTTTGTTTATTTCATTGATCCTTCCCAGGTACAAGCCCTCTTTGGTAGCTCAACAAATACAATTATTTCACAGATAGAAACCTCCACAGTAGCACCTACCATTCCTATAGAATCTAATAAAAACATAGTTGATTGTAAGAAGATATCCCATGAAAAAGAATGTTGGGATAACCCATTATCACCTCAAAAGGACCCTCCTAGGTACAAACTCTTTAGGAGTCAAACCTACATGGAGCGATGGGGAGAGAATGAAGATAATGACGAGGTTAGAAATGATGAAGGAGAAGGATAAAATTGAACTAAGACTACCTCCGGGTTCCCTATTTTAGACACTACACAAGATATAAATATGAAGAACATCCCTCCTTCCTCCTTAAATACTTTCTATGGGAAAAGTAATGAAGACCCAGACACATTTTTGTTCGAGTTTGACATCCTCTGTAGAAGTTATAACTATCTACAAGATGCCCATAAATTAAAACTTTTTCCCACTACACTGAAAGACTCTTCCTTAAGATGGTTCATGGGATTAGGAGAATCTAGTATCAGGACTTGGGAAGATATGAAAACTACATTCTTATGAAAATACTAAGAGTATTGCAAACCAAGAGACTCTCTAAACAATATCTTTAAGATACAACAACTCAAAGACGAGAGCTTGGAAGACTATCTCGAAATATTTATCTATATATTACATAAATATAAACATAATGACCTTCGAGAAGATGCAGTATGAACACTCTTCCTTAAAAGGATCTCAGAAGACCTCATAGAAAAACTTAATCTCATGGCATCTGGAGATATCTTTCATAAACCTTTTGCACAAATTGGGGAGATATGTAGAAATTACTCTAGGAGTAGGGGGAAAGTTAGGAGAAATATTCGGGAGCCTTATAATATAAATCTAAAAGGAAATACTCCCAATTCAGGAGGAGTGACAAGGATGGAAATAGGAAACCTATCGGAAAATTTCAAAACTGATATTTTAGGAGCAATGGATTCCCAACTAGATGTGTTACAAGATAAGGAAAGGAAAGAAGAGGAATGAGAAGTGATGAGTATTTTATGTCCAATATGAAGAAATATACATCCCCAATAGGAATTTCCATTAAACAACATCTCCGTATGTCACATATGTACAGAGGAGCATCCAACAAATGATTTCCCATCCTTATCAGAGTTACAAGACATATACAAGAGTGGGGATGTTGGTGAGGCATCTAGGAGGTCTCGTTGGAAACCAAGGGACCCGCCACCATATCATAATTTGTCACCATAGCCTCCACATTATTACCAACCTTACCAACTGCCGCACTAGTGGAACACTACAAGTTGGCAGCATTGGCCACCCCAGTATCCTCCTCCACCTCATTTTACTCGGCAACAGTATTTTCCACAAGGGTGGAGGGGACAATCCTGCCCCCAACCACCACCTATTTCCCAACTTAATCATCCGTATCCTTAGCACTCATCCAATACCCAACAATTTTTACCAGGGTTTGTGCCTCTAGTTCCCCTTATTACACAATAACCTCATCACTTCCAAAATAAAAACCCTCCACGACCTAGATTGTTACCCGCAAAACCGATACCTAATCCAAATAATTAGCCAACTCAAGCTCTTAAAAGAATTGAGTTGAAAACTATTCCATCCTACGTTATTTCGACTATACATGTACATGAGATACAATTACGATCTGGAAGAGTTGTAAATGACAGATCCAAGTCATCGATTATCATTCATGAAGAGAATGATGAAGAAGATTCAAATGAATTCATGAATGATGCCATTCTATAGGATGTGGATATTCAAAATATCCTAGTGCATGCCCATCCTTAGCAAGAAACCATTCAGGGAAAAAGGATTCCTCCATTTCCGGAATGACTAGCAATAGAAAAACCTATAGTTCGTCCCGAGTATTACATTATGAACGAACTAAAGAATATCTGTGTCAAAATTCCTCTATTACAGGCTATTAAGGTTATACCAATTTACAGCAAGGTAATGAAGGAACTATGCATTAAGCACTTAGGAAAGAAGCAAAAAGAACCCCTCACAATTCATGTTATAGGAGAGATGTCTGAGTGTATGACAGACCAATATTAGATTGCAAAATATACAAATCCAGGGGCCTGAGTAGTAACTGTGATTGTAAATAATACCTCCATATAAAATACACTTATCAATTTAGGATATGCCATTAATATGATTACCACCGTAGTTTTAGGAGTTTTACAGTTGGGACAGTTTCTCCGACCTACCCATTCATCCTAGAACTAGAAGACCATACCATGATAAAACCTGCTGGAGTCCTAGATGATATTATTGTATCAGTAGCTTCATGGGAATACCCTGTCAACTTTATGGTTGTGGAATCAAAGGATCCTCCTAAAGGGCATCCTATTATCTTAGGGAGACCATGGTTAGCCACTTCTAATGCCTTTATAGGATCTAGGGATGGGGAAATGACCATTTCGAATGGGTTGTCTACATAGAGACTTATTTTATACCCCCCAACACAACTAGCAATTGAAAATTTTTGGTGGTTAGATTTTCCTTTTGGGGATGAGAATTTTGATGACCTTTCCCTTCCTAGTGACTATTCCTGGGCACTTCAGGAGAAAACTACTGAGAATGTATTAAACCAGTTTGTCTCTTCCACAACTTGTATATATTTTCTGCAGTCTTTTTCCCAATTTGATCAAATCTTTGGAGATGAGTTTCAAGAAAATATGGCTATCTCAACATTCATAGAAACACCATGTGTCCTTGCAATTGAAGAGAACATAGGGTCTTACACCGTGTCTTGTGAAGTTAGCCCTGGGAAATTTTTACACATAAATGCAGGGTTAACCAAGAGTCAACAAGAACAATTTATTAAGGTCCTTAAAATATAATCTAGATAATTTGCATGGGAATACACTGAAATGAAAGGTATAAACCTTGACACCTGTATTCACCATATCTACATGGATCCAAACATTCCACCTATGAGACAGCCTCAGAGGAGGACAAATCATGCTCTAAAAGATATAGTAAAAGAGGAGTTACAAAAACTTCTCAATGCTAGTTTCATCTATCCTATCTCGGACAGTAAATGGGTGTATCCTCTAGTGGTAGTCCCAAATAAAGTCATAGGAAAATGGCATATTTGTGTTGATTTAAGAGAGCTAAATAAAGACACTCTTAAGGAATATTTTCCTTTTCCCTTTATTGATGAAGTGTTAGATACCCTATCAGGAAAACAATACTTTTCCTTTCATGATGGGTATATCAAATACAATTATATTTTAATAGAATCTGAGGATCAATATAAGACCACTTTTACATGCCCTTGGGGAACATACGCCTATAGATTTTTTCCATTTGGCTTATGTAATGCACCCGCCACTTTTCAGCGCGTAGTTTTAGGAATTTTTGCTGATATTATACATGACTGTGTGGAGGTGTACATGGATGATTTTACAACTTATGGTAATACCTTTCAAGAGGCCCTTGATAACCTTGAGAAGGTATTGATTTGATGTCAAGAAATAAACCCATCCCTTAGTCATGAGAAGTGTAAAATGTTATTAACAGAAGGTATAGTCTTAGGGTATCATGTTTCTTCCCAAGGAATTAAGGTGGATCCTGCAAAAATATAAGTAATTGTTGGCCTTCCTTCTCCAAAAACTCAAAAAGAGGTAAGAATCTTTCTTGGCCATGTAGGACATTATCGTCATTTTATTGAGAATTTCACTAAAATAGTTGCACCGATGTTTAAGCTGCTTACAAAGGATTTAGAAATCCAATGGACAAAATCTTGTCAAAATGATTTTGAAATCTTAAAAGCTAAACTATCAGTGGCACCAATACTTAGGGGTCCCGATTGGTCCCTTCCTTTTCATATATCCACTGATTCCTATGATACAACCGTAGGAGGAGTCCTAGTCCAAAAAGAAGGCCAATCACCTTATGCAATTTATTTTATTAGAAATAATTTGACCCCTACCGAACTGAATTATATTGTTACTGAAAAAGAATTTTTGGCAATAGCCTATTCTATTAATAAATTTTTCCATTATACTATAGGATATGAAGCTTTTGTGCATATGGATCACTCTGCCATCAGATTTTTAATGAATAAACCAATTACCAATGGTAGGGTGACTCGGTGACTTCTTTTATTGCAAGAATTTAACATTACCATCATTGAGCGACCTGGCAAAGAGAATTTAGTAGCAGATTTCTTTCCCATATTCAACATGATGACGGTACTAAACCCATTGATGACAATTTTCTTAATGAACATCTATTTGTTGTATCTATTCAAACCCCTTGGTTTGCAGACATTGCCAATTATTTAGCAACTGGGAAATTACAAAATCACTTGTCCCCACCTGAGAAGCATCGCATTATAGTTCCAAGCTTTGACTATTCCCAAGTTGATAATGATCTCTTTCGTACTGTCCCAGATCTTATTATTAGATTATGTGTATGGGAGAATGAAATGACATATATCCTCCATGCATGCCATGATGGACCATGTGGAGGACATTTTTCTGATAAGCAAACGACATACAAAGTGTTGCACTCTGGTTATTATTGGTCGAGCATTTTCAAGGATGCTGCCAAATATGTCAAAGGATGTTATATTTTCCAAATAATGTTTAGACCTATGTCATCTGATCATATGCCCTTACAGCCTCAGGTCATGATAGAGCCTTTTGAGAAATGGGCTCTGGATTTTGTAGGACCAATTTCTCCCATGTCTCGTAAAAAGAAGTATATCCTAGTTTCCACAAACTATGTTACCAAGTGGATAGAAGCTAAAGCTTTGTTTAGGGCCAAAGAGAAATAGGTAGTAGAATTCATATATGAAGAGATATTCACTCGATTTGGTGTGCCTAGATAAATTGTCACAGACAAAGGTTCTCAATTCACTTCTAAGTTAATGAAAGAACTCACTACGAAGTATGGCATCCGACATTGCAAATACTCACCTTATCATCCCCAGGATAATACTTTGAGTCAACCAACAAAGTATTAGAAGCCTTCTTAACAAAAACCATTCAGCTACATCATAAGGATTGGGCAGATAGACTCCAAGAGGCCTTGAGGGCCTATAGGATAACATGGAGAAACACTACCGGACATACCATCTATGAGTTAGTGTATGGAAATAAATTACTTTTACCTATCGAATTTCAAGTTAAGACCTTTCATATGGCTGCAGAATTAGGCATGAATTTGGACGAAGCACAAAAACAACGAGTGTTACATATTAATGAGTTAGATGAAATTAGACAGGATGCACTCCAAAGAAAAATGTTAATATAGAGTTAAAGGAAGAAATGGAATGATAAATTTATTAAACAAAAACAATTTAATAATGGGGATTGGGGATTACTATTTGACTCAAGGTACACAAATTTTAAAGGAAAATTAACTACTCATTGGATGGGTCCATATGAAGTTGTTACAACTTTCAATAATGGGTCAGTAGAAATTAAGACAATTGATAGTTCAGAAATTTCCTTTGTAGTAAATGGAAATAGACTTAGAATTTACCACCAACCAATATCTAAATAGGATTTCATGAAAAATTTCTTGCACCAAAAGGAGATGGAATTGGTTTAAGAGGAAATTATTCCTCCTCCTCCTAATCCTTAAAGTTAGTTTGGGTTGTAATTACTTGTATATACATAAATATGTTTGTGTTTGAACAAATAAATAAGAGTAATTTCTAACAAATTGACTGCATTTATATAGAGGTTTCATTCCCATGATCATCTATTGCAGTTTTTGTCAAATTAAAGCAGAAAGACTCTTTTTCCTTTTTTTCATTCTTATGAATTTTATAGATGCCTTGCTATGAATAAGTATGAATCATCTAACAATCCATTTTGCAGTTTATTACAAATACTTTATCTCTATAAGAAGCTCATGAAGTATTATCTGAAAAGGGAAGTGCTCTAAAAGACTCATTATATATCTTAACTCTTTCTTCTTGGTTACAATCAAAATTGGCGTTTATAGTGCAATTAAAAAATTCTTTGTATATCATCCCTAACCATTTATTCTATGATTTGTTATGTTTTTATAAATGGTATTTTGATTCATACATGTACATTTCCTATTTATTATTGGGACAGTTGCTTGAAAGACTTACTTTAATCATCATGTTGTTCAGAATCTCATTTTACACCTATGCATAAATAGTTCATCCTATACTTATTATCAAAAATTGTCTCTTAAGAATTTTTGTGGTAACTCGAAAGTAAGTGAAATTTCTTCTTGTGGGGAACACTACTGACCTTTTATGAAGAAGATAGAATGAAAGGTCAAAGAACAGCTTTAAGTTATTATTTTTTGACATGATCCATAATTAAGGCCATTATAAAAATTGCCTACGAGGTTTGTTCTAAATTTAAATTATGTGTTTAGTAGGATTAGCATGCTCTAGTACCAAACAACTTCTATATACTCAAAATCATTATACGAAGCAAACCCATCGAGGTACTGAATAGGCATGCTGGAAACGGGTCAATGCTAAGTAATATATGAAAGAAAGGAAGCTTGATAAATGCAAGTAAACTCGTCAGGTTACTAAACAGGCCTACCGGTAGCAGGGCAATATCGGGAAAAAGAGATCTGGTTAATGCACCACTATGCACATGGTTCGGAAAAATGATAATACATTTGTAAAGAAACCAGAATATATATAAATACATGTGTAGGTCAATTGTTTATGATTTCATTAGAGAATGGCTGTAAGTTGGGATTGGATCCGACCATCTAATTCAACCAATACCTAGGATATGATTATCCTAGAAATGGAACCCATAGCTATAGAATCTCACAAACTCTAGGGTAAACTCAAAAATATTCTTGAGATGACAAGAAATACTTACAATGAGGCATGGATGACTAGATTTTCCTTTGGCATTTTTCAATTATACTATCATTATTTACCCGATCTTGCTAAGCACTATTATTTCTGATAAGTGTACATATCTGAATCATTTCCATTTACTAGTTAGTCTTTCTTTTCTTGCAAAAATAATAAAAGCATGATAGAACTCTTTATTAAACTATTTTGAAATTACTTAGTTTTTCTTGCATGGCTTGAGGACATGCCATATCTTTGGTTTGGGGGAGGAATATTATGCTGTGAAGATTATACTGTCTTTATTTTTCTGACTATTTATATAAAGGTTCATTTATCTCTGAAAAATGACAAGTGCTTTCAGATAATTAGCAGCAATCCGATCCAACGAAGCATGTTTTTACATAAAAAAACCTATATGAAGGATCATATGCAGGACCATATGAAGGGTCGAATGTTGGTCCGAATGAAATGCCAAATGACGATCCGATTAAAAACTGTGATATTATAGCACTAATGATTAAAGCATGCCAAGGTGTTAGCTTAATTTTGTTTTTTGGGAAAAAGGTTAAATTAGTTGAGCTATACCTATGATTATTAAGTCACATATACATTCTTATAAGAACATTATGACAAGTGTTATCTAATTTTGACCTATGATTTTGTACAATTTCGACATGATACGATCTTGTTTAAACCCCATACGGATGTGATATGACCTTAGGAAATTTTCAATCACCATTATACTACGATCACACTTATCCTCTTATCCTCTTCCATGCGTAAACCATCAAGTGATCGATCCTCATGTTAACTTAAGTTATTATGGTTATGAATATGGTTTATGAAATCGCATTGTTTAATATGTTCAACCTGTCCAAAGTTTTACTTTGAACATGATTGAACTGATCGAAACATTACGAGCTCATTAACACATGCATCCTTTGATGGCACACGACTCAAGATTTGTCATAATGGCACGATTACCTAAAAGTGCCAAGTCTTGGCATGATTGTTTGATTGATTGAATGGAGCACATTTTAAACCACCCTCTTGCGATTTTCTTTCCATTTAGTCTCCCTCTTTTACTATCATCCCTGAAGATCTGATTTAGTCACCATATCCTTGTATCCTTTGCAAACCTTGCACCCTAGCCTCTATTTGTAAAATGTCGAATCACCTTGAACTCGAAAGCTATCAATATTTATTTCAAATACCAAAATTTCAAGAGTGTCGAGAGATCTTCTTCTGGGCTGGGTGGAACCCATTTCTTCACCTACTGCAAGGATATGATGAAGAGATTTTGTTGCTTTTTGCGATGGGTTTTGATGGTAGGATGGATAGGGATGGTCATCTCACCTTTCCAATAACTTAGGAGTTTATCGCCCTTGCGACTAAGATACAAAGAGAGGGAACTCGCTGGCATAAACATTGGTTTCTTCTGTGGGAGTCCCACAACTTTGCTCTTAAACCCATCAGAAAAAATTTCAATTTAAAATGGGCCTTCAAAAAATAATACAAATTCCATGTCATCATGTATTAGCCAATCAAAATGATTTAAAATTCAAAAACGGAGCACCTCTTAAATAATTTTTTTAATATAAATTTGGGGATAGGTATCATAAAAAAACTACCTTTTTTTGTTTGTATTTTCGACATATCTCCATGTGTTTTTACTCAAATTTCAATCGATAGAGCTTGTTGGATGCAAAATTAAATTATGCATCCAATGAGTACCCACTCAGAATACTATTTACGGGCCCCGCTACCTCAAAAACAAGAAATAATTGAAAAACCATGATGATGATGTCATCATCATGTTTTTTGGGTATTTTTTGTTTTTGGGGTAGAGGGGCCCTTCAAAAGAATTCCAAGTGGGTACTCATTGGATGTAGAATTTAATTCCACATCCAACGATCTCTCCCAATCGAAGTTTGAGTAAAAAACAGGGAGATATGTCGAAAATACGAACAAAAAAGTAGTTTTTTCGTTTCTTCCTCCAAAATTAATAAATATTATTTTATTAATTTTCCTTAGGAGGCCCATTTTGAGTTGAAATTTACTCTAATGAGAATACCGACATGCTACAGGCATAAAATAATTCCACTGAAACTAGATCAAGCCGAAATACCTCAACCCTCTAACCGTCATCATCCAGCTTATCACATGTGAAGGTAAGCTCAGTGTATTCAAAGCTAGCCATATTCATTTGTTAGCACATTTTTCTAATCAGCAGTTCCTTAATTTTCCTTTATATTTCCTTAGAATCTTGGAGAAAATGTCCAGCTAAGTTAGGAAGAATACCAGTAACCTTAAAGCCAATTTATATCACCACAATTTGATTAAGCTCCTGATCTTGGATCAGCTTAAAGAGAGGAATCAGACTTGGGATGCTTTTGTGTTTAAAGTTTTCAACCCCCATCTCAATATTCAAAAACTCCCTAGGCATCTCCATAATTGTGAAGCCATTCAAACCCCATCTGCAGAGAAGAAAATCCACGACATTGTGCACATCGATGAAGATACATCTGAAGCAAGCCCATCTTCCCACTCTACCCCTGTTAATCCTCTGTCTGGTGAATTTTTACCTTTTCCATGAATTTGTACTAGGGACCAAAAGGTGAAGTTTTCCTATTCCATTGTACATCCCATTGTCTAGACCATAGTTCAGCCCGATATTCAGACCGATCATCTAGAAAACATGGTCAAAGCAGATAAACCTGGCCCATACTCACCTATGTATACATTAGATAGTGTCTCAACCGAATTGCTTAAAGATGTTGCTCATGAGACTGTCCCTATACCCACTCAGGGCATGAGTCCTGAAATACAAGTTCCCTCTGTTGACCTTGAGATACCATCCAAAGAATTGAGTCCACATCCAGACCCCAAGCAGCCTGTAGAACCATCCCCTCCTAATCAGCCAAGAGTAGGCCAATTAACTTAAGAATTGGCATGGTCAGTGAGTCGGAATGAGGAATACACCAATTTAATTGTAGAAATTATATAAGAGAATAAGGATTTGCGTCTACAAGTTAAAGTTGTCAAAGACCTCAACAAGGCTATCAATTTGTCACATACCACTCGACAAGAGAGGCGTGTTGTTTTAAAATACCAGGCCAAGTATTTGAAGTTTAAATCCTTGATTTCATCTTTTAAGTCAAAGGAAGCTACTAACGCAGCTAAGGGTGAATCCACGGACCTGGGTAACACTTTTTGGCAAGTGAATTTCGGCAAAAACAGAAAAACGCACCTCGGTCGAGGGCTTGTTAAGCCCTCGACTGAGGTCTTAATATCTCGACCGAGGGCTTGTTAAACCCTCGACCGAGGTATTGCGGGATTTACAAAACCTCGGTCGAGGTATTTAAATACCTCGACCGAGGTATTTAAATACCTCGTTCGAGGTTCATACCTCGGTCGAGGGCTTAAAAAAACAGACTTAGCCCTCATTCAAACAAATGGAAAATTTCCTATGCCTTGCAGAGGTGTAAACCCTGCCATTCCTAGCACATAACTGAGCGGAGTTGATACCTATAAATTCACCAACAAATCTTCTATCCATTGAGGTATCATACACGCATTTTGGCATTCATATGATATTTATTTTTTAATTACTTCTAAAACTTATACTTAGAAA
>LPNX010021545.1:24990-72490 GCA_001517045.1 Pseudotsuga menziesii
CAAATCAAAATTCACATGGCATATATGCGTTTTGAGGGCTTCTATCTAGCACATGAGTAAAAAATTAGGTTTTCATCGCCAAATTTGGCCAAAAAGTGTTACCCATCTTCATGGAATCACCCCTAATACTTCTTCATAACTCATCTTTTTTTTGCTCAGTGGGACCTAGCATTTCTCCGGTTTGGGGGAATGTTGATTCTAGTTTTGTCACCATTTTCGGCTGGTAAATTACACTTTTTTATATATATTTTGTCATATTTTTGACAAATTTCTATCATACAGCTTATCATTCAGCGTCAGGTTACAATCCTTGAATGAGACAATGATTGGACATGCATCACGCTATCTATGCGCAGATCGCATCCAACTCACCATCCATCTCGTCGATCAAGCCGCTCATTGTTTGATAGCATATTCCAAAGCGTTAAAAGATAGAATGGTCTGCAACTGTTTTGTTGTCCATGTGTCTAGATGATAGAATGAACCTCATTGTAGAAGGATCGTAATCTTTCCTTCTTTGTTCTACACCACGACACCAGTCCATGTCAAAGAGAATCCTCACGGCACAACACGCACAATGGAGAACCATCGCACGAGGAATAAGGAGAAGTGTTGTGTGTTGGAATTCAATCAGTTGTTTGTAATAATGGTTGGCTAATTTTAGGAGGATTCGACCACTAAAAGGGTCGACCCGCTCATCCCTATGAACGATATATATAAACCCCTCCAAGCGAGAGCATAACTAGCTACTTTTACATTTTGTCAGTCAATTTTTAGAGAAACTCTGTAATATTGTTCCACATTTTTAATAGAAGTTAAATTTCTACTATGTATATGATCTTTTTCATGTAATCGTTTAGCGAAGCATCACCCTAATTTCTAAGAGGGCTCCTCATCAACCCGTGGTTTTCATTCTTGTGTGTATTTTTGTCATCTCTTCCCTTGCAAATAAGTAGGTTTATTTCCAATTTGTTTATGTGATTAAGTTACTATAATCGTTTATTATTTTGTTTCTATAATGTATTCTTGTTGAAGTTTCTATCATCCATATTACACTGTTAGTATGTGTGGAAATTGAACCCAGGTGTTAGAACAATTACACTCACAAAAATTGCCAATTACACATGCAAATTACACACAAAGGAGACTGAATATGGAGCAGAACACTAATCTGTATTGAATAAGTGTACAATAGCCAACCCTGTTAAGTCATAGGCTGCCACAATAAATAATTACATGAGATATTTGAATGCATAAGGATTCCATTCGAATTTGGTCAAAAGCAGGCTTACTAAATCTAAGCAAATCCCCCATAGGTGCATAAAGCAGTTTCCAAATCTATCTAGGAGCTCACAAATTGGAAAAATAAATTAGGAAAGCTAATAGATGATGGAAGGAAAAATCATACATTCTTTTCTTAGGAGAAAAAATTGGAAGATGATGAGGGAAAAAAACAAGTTAACTTCACCTAGTCAAACTTTCCCAATTGCCTTAAAACTCAAAAAAAGCAGGCAATAAAGCAGAAAAAGCAGACATGCGCTAGGAAGGCCAGGAATAAAGTAGATTTGATTCCAAGTGGTTTTCCAAGCTCTCCATGACTCAAATTTATCAAGTTTGACCACTTTGGATGTGTGGAGGACAACTTGCATAAGGTGGAATATGGAAACTAGGCAAATAAGACAAAAATTGGATTAATTAATGTCTAAGGTAGCTAACTATGGGTTGATTATTCTAACACCCTCCCTTAAGCCTGACTTATGAGTAAAATATCAGAAAATTATAGGGCCTAGAAACAAGGCTTAGTCACCCTTTACATACTGCATGTCCATTTAACCAAGGAAAGAGGCAAAAACCCAGTGGGAAAAATCCTCCCTTAAACATGGACAGTAAAACAAAATTTGAAAATGTTGTCATCACTCATGCTTCACAACATGATCAGCAATCCCCAGTAGTGATTTGAGATTTCTGAATGTCTTATTACGAAAAACTTTGGTGAAGATATTTGCTACTTGTTCTGAAGATGAACAGAAGAGTAGGTGAATGGTGCCATCATGCACAAGCTGTCTGATGTAGTGCATATGGATCTCAATGTGTTTGGTTATCTGTCTCTGAAATAGATCATTGCATATTCGAATGGTACTCTGATTATCACAATAGATAGTAGTTGAGTATTCTGATTCGAAGCCACACTCACCAAGTAACCCCTACAACCATAAACATTGAGTTGTTGCATTTACAACTCCTCTGCACTCTGCTTCTGTAGATGAGAGTGCAATGGCACTCTGTTTCTTGCTTGACCAATTGATTGGTCCTTCAGCAAGCATGAACACATATCATAATGTTGACTTTTTATTTTTGTTGTCACCTGCCTAATCACTGTCAGTAAATCCAATCAAATCAAGATCATATTTATCTTTCTAGAAGATCCCATGAGTCCTTGTTCCCTGAACAAAGTTAAGGATCCTTTTTGCTGCCCTCCAATGGATCTCATGAGCCTGATCCATGTATATTGAAGCCACACTTACTGCATAAGAAATATCAGGTCGAGTATGTGTAAGGTATAGCAAACACCCAATCAGTTGCGTATACAGTGTATTGTTTACCATAGGTGAAGAATCAGCTTCTTCAAGCTTAACTCCTGAAAGGAAGGGATTCTTGCTTGGCTTGCAGTCCTTCATGTTGAACTTGTTCATAAAATCCAAGGCATACTTGGACTGATGTACTTTGATTCCATATTTGGTTTGATCAATCTCGAGCCCCAAGAATTGGCTCAATAAGCCCAAATCATTCATTGAGAATGCACGGTTCATTGCATCCTTCAAGGAGGCAATTTCATCCTTTGAGCTTCCTATAATGAGAAGGTCATCAACATACAATACAATAATCATTAATGAATCATGAATCAGCTTCAAATAGACATTTGGATCTGACTTGCATCGAACAAAATTCAGTGATAGCAGAAAGCTATCAATCTTGGCATACCAAGCCTCGGGGGCTTGCTTAAGCCCATACAATGATTTATTTAGCCTGCACACAAGAGATGGATTAGTATAAAATCCTTGAGGATACTGCATGTAAATATCTTTAGTAATATCTCCTTTCAGGAAAGCACACTTCACATCCATGTGTTGTACTTCCCACTGCTTCAAAGCTACAATGGCTAAAGCTATCCTGATGGAGTCCATCTTTGCCACTGGTGCAAAGATCTCATTGTATTCTATGCCATGTACCTGTGAGTATCCCTTGGCTACCAATATTTCCTTTCATTTCAAAGGTGAACCATCAGCAGCAAATTTGGTTTTGTAAACCCACTTACACATAACTAGCTTCTTCCCTGGGGGAAGATCAACCAGCTCCCAAGTGTTGTTCTTCTGGAGTGATCTGAACTCTTCTTTCATGGCTGCTTGCCATATTGGATCATGTGCTGTATATTCATATGTTTTTGGGTCTGATTCAACCATCAGATAGCATTTCTCTGCAAACAAAGGGTCTTTCACACATAGAACACTCTCAAACTGAGATCTAGTCCTCCTAGGATCATTAGGATTTCCAGCTAGTTCTTCAGCTGCATGAATGGTCTTTGCTGCCCATTTTGGTCTTGTAGGAATGTTAGGATCTGAAATTAAATCATAATTATCAAACATATCAGAATCAGCAACTTCAACTATCTCTTCACTTACATTTAATGGTTCTGGTGGTGAAGAGGATTCTCCAACTTCCACTGCTGCTAAAGGCTCTTCTTGGAACTGAACACTCCTTTCAATGAAGGATTCGTTTGTGCTCAAATTGGTCAGATTGTACAAATAGACACTCTTGGCTTTGGGGCTGCAAAGTCTTCCTCTTTTCTGTTGGAATTCTAGCCCAAGCCCTTGAGCCAAAAATCCTGAAATGGGTCACATCTGACTTGTGCCCACTCCATGCTTCAAAAGGAGTCATACCATCAAGCTATTTATGAGGCACCCTATTTTGGATATAGGATGCACATTTTATAGCTTCGTCCCAAAACTTCGGTGGCAAAGTCTTAGCCTCCATCATGCATGTTGCCATCTCTTTCAGTGATCTGTTCTTCCTCTCAGCAACACCATTTTGCTGTGGTCTGTAAGGGATAGAATGTTGCATCTGAATACCTGCATCTACACAATATTCAATGAAATAAGAATTGACATACTCACCACCATTGTCAAATCTGAGGAATTTGAGTTTCCTCCCAAACTTGTTTTCAACCAAAGCCTTAAAGACTTTGAAGAGGCCAAAAACTTTAGACTTGTGTTTCAGGAAGTAAACCCAGCAATACCTGGAAAAGTCATCTATGAATGTCAATGCATATTTGGCTTGACTCATTGACATATGAGGAAATGGGCCAGAAACATCACTGTGGATCAACTCAAGAGGTGCAGAGGTTCTCTCATGACTAGCTTTCTCAAATTTATGCTCTGGGTGTTTTCCTAAGATGCAACCTTGAGAGACTCCTTTGGAAAACTTAATCTTTGGTAACCCTATGACCATTTATTTTTCACTAAGATTAGAAAGATACTTGTAATTGAGGTGGCCAAATATTTCATGCCAAAGCTTGCTTGCCTCATTAGCATGAATCAAAAGAGCAGAGGGGTTTGAGTAGGGTAGGAAGTGTGAGAACATGTATACCTTCGAAGTGTGATTTACAACTCCTTTTGCAATGACTTTACCACTTGAGATATATGTGATCTCAACTTCATCAGGGGAGAATATGACCTTCTTTGGAGACCCTATTTGGGTCATCTGATACACTAATAAAAGGTTAGAGGCAAGACCTGGAACATACAATACATTGCTGAACTTACCATGGTCAAAATCAATCCTCCCTTTGCCCAAACTTTCAGTGAGAGAGTCATCTCCCAGTACAATTGGTGGACCTTTCGACATGTCAAGTGAGGTGAATGCCTCCTTGGTCAAAACCATATGTCTTGAAGCTCC
The DNA here is from genome assembly GCA_001517045.1 of Pseudotsuga menziesii. Lineage (NCBI taxonomy): Eukaryota > Viridiplantae > Streptophyta > Pinopsida > Pinales > Pinaceae > Pseudotsuga > Pseudotsuga menziesii. The sequence continues at coordinate 29,944 of LPNX010021545.1, forward strand.
AGAATCAATGATGAAACTAGGTGAGCTTGATGTGCCAGCAACCAATGCATGAACTCTCTCTCTGTCTTATGAATTTGATCCTCCTTCCATCTTCTTTGAGCTATCAGGAAGGGAGATGCCATTATTCTCCAGGATTTGGGTCAGCATGTCAATTTGCTTCTTCATGTAGGAGCTTTCAGAATGATTGCCCTTACTGCAGTATGCGCACTTGCTCATTTCTCCTTTGTTCTTCTTCTTCTGGGGGTTCTTCTTGGAACCTTGAGGCTCCTTTGGAGACTTGTTCTTGTCCCTCTTTTGCTCAGGTGGCTTCTTATATTTATTCTTGATTTTTGAATCCACCCTTGAATCTCCAGCAACCAGAGCTTGGTCTTTGGAAGGTTTGATGGTGCCCATCAACACCAATTTATCTTGTTCTTGTGTGAGAGATTCCATGAAATCTACAAGGCTAGGCATTTTCCAGGCTCGAGCTGTCAAATTTGTGGCATGGAAGGTCAAGAAAAACACTGAATAGTCAGGGCCAAGATTCAAGAGTATGGCCAAAACCAGTTGCACCTCCTTCTTTTTGATCCCACACTGTTTTAGCTGCAAAACAAGGGCATTGAACTTGGAAAAATAGAGTTGTAGGGATTCAAAGCTATTGGGACTCAAGGAGATCAATTCATTTTCAATTTGATGTCCCCTCATCTCATCTGTATTACCAAAAATATCAACAAGATTCTCCCATACTTCATTTGGTGATGTTAATCCATCAAGATGGAAAAGGAGATCTCTGGATATGCTCAGACACAAGAGACCATAGGCCTCATCCCTCATGTTGCGCCATTTAATTTTCTCTACAGCTGCACTGGGCTCTAATTTTGTTGCCATAGTCACTCTATAGAGGCATTTCACTCTCAACATTATCTCCATCTCTACTTTCCATGCAAAGAAGTTAAATTGAGTCAAGATGATCTTCTGAGATTGATCCATAGCTCAGAAATTGTCCCTTCAGTCAGCAGAATGCTCCCAGTCAATGATGTCGAACCTGCAATACAAATTGGAAGGAGAGAAATCAATCTACAAAGGCTTTGATACCATGTGGAAATTGAACCCAGGTGTTAGAACAATTACACTCACAAAAATTGCCAATTACACATGCAAATTACACACAAAGGAGACTGAATATGGAGCAGAACACTAATATGTATTGAATAAGTGTACAATAGCCAACCCTGTGAATTCATAGGCTGCCACAATAAATAATTACATGATATATTTGAATGCATAAGGATTCCATTCGAATTTGGTCAAAAGCAGGCTTACTAAATCTAAGCAAATCCCCCATAGGTGCATAAAGCAGTTTCCAAATCTGTCTAGGAGCTCACGAATTGGAAAAATCAATTAGGAAATATAATAAATGATGGAAGGAAAAATCATACATTCTTTTCTTAGGAGAAAAGAGTGGAGGATGATGAGGACAAAAAACAAGTTAACTTCACCTAGTCAAACTTTCCCAATTGCCTTAAAACTCAGAAAAAGCAGGCAATAAAGCAGAAAAAGAAGACATGCACTAGGAAGGCCAAGAATAAATTAGATTTCATTCCAAGTGGTTTCCCAAGTGCTCCATGACTCAAATTTAGCAAGTTTTACCACTTTGGATGTGTGGAGGACAACTTGCATAAGGTGGAATATGGAAACTAGGAAAATAAGACAAAAATTGGATTAATTAATGTCTAAGGTAGCTAACTATGGGTTGATTATTCTAATAGTATGGTTTCTATTTCATAGATTAAAAATAATCGGTTGCGCACATAGTTTGCCTTTAGTTTCCTTTTCAGTCTTTTCCATCTTATGATTTAGTTTTATATTGACAAGTACACCGAGTAGATTGCTTTGATATCTTAGAATCAATTTGTAGTAGGTTCAGTCTTGTCTTGTTGTAAGTTTTCTTTGGTTATATTTTAATTTGTTTAATAATCCAATAGGTAATAATTTACTTATAATCATGAATTAGTTTAAGTTATTTTGCTGTTAAATTCAATCACTAAGCAGTTCTACTTCCTATTCTTGATGCATTTTGTCCTCATGTGCACAAAACAAGCTAATAATTAGATCATTTAGGCTATTTTACATTGTTTTATCTATACATACTGTCATTCAGATAGCCTGTTCAGCCTGTCATTCAAACACACCTTCTAGTGTGTTATATAGCCCTTTGTTCCACCTTTAGTATCCCCAATTTGTTTTTAAGCCTATTTAAAGTCTTGTTTCTTTAACTTTTGAATTATGTTTTGATTATGGTAATTAGATAATGGCTATGCTCATCATTAGGACCTTAGGTTAGATTATTTAAAGTATTATCAAGTTCCATCCTTATTTTCCACCTTCTCTTACCTAAATATGCTTTGAGTTATGCTTTGTTTTGTTTCTTTTATCTTTGATTTCCTTATTCAATACTGTTGCAATGTATGGTAATTATATCTTTAGTTTGGCTTGATTTATCCTTGTGTGTGTTTAGTTTAGGGTTAGACATGTTAAAACTCTAGAGAAGTACACTAGCACCTTGTAAATTGACAATAGCAGTAGTACCTATTTATTTCACTGTATCATTACTTTGTATAACAATATTTAAAGGAGTTATCTTTATTTAGTTTTCTACTTGCTTCTTATTAAAGTTATCTTTATTAAGTTTTCTACTTGTTTCTTTTATTAAAATTGTCTACTTGTTTATAAGATAGATTCCCTTTGTATTCTTGTTCCCTATTTAATAGATCAGTTGTTCATAACATCTTTCTCAATTAAAATTCATTTGCTTATGGAATAAATCATCATGTTTACTATCACTCGTAACTGGAAATTTCTTAGTTTGCACATATTTGTAGAAGTTAAATTAGATTTGATTCCATTCAGTTTATTTACTTCTTTTGAAATCCATTTTGACACTACTCCTCCTCTAGTTCCAATTACAGTGAATGGATATCCACAGAAAAATCAAGGAGAGTGGAATTAGATAGTTCAGTTTGAAGCATCATGTACATCCATTAATTGCATGTATAGTTTTTCTTAAAGAATATTCAGTTGTTGTAATTTGGTTTCTAATATAATCCTTCCTTGTATATTTAGTTTATGAAATTGTTAAGAAGTAGAATAGTTAATTAATAGGTTTTACTATAAAGAGTAGAATAGTATTGTTTATATCTTTATCTTTAAGCAATTGTCCATAGAGTAGAGTGGTATAGCTTGATACTGCTCTAGTCTAATACTCTGTTTTGGTTGAATGACCTTCATAGTTGAATTTATAGGAGTTATCCTCGGTTTTTCAGTTTGAAAGATCTTTTGATCTTTTCTTTGTTAAAATATTTCCACGACACGCTAGGAACCCCTCTACCTTCGCATATACTTTGTGTCAACTCTAAGTTTACCAACCTTGGTCGATAATTAAATATTAGGTGAATTAATCAAGACATTATAACACCCAATAGTAGAAAATCGTTAGGTAAACCTAGGTTTACAAGGGATCAACCACAAATATCCTCTAACAAAGGAGTCAAGCACGAGGTCGTGTTAGATCTTGGTTATGGAGATAACCCTCCAATACATCATTTGATCATAAACCAATATTTTTTTGCATAGGGGGGTTACATTAATAACACTTCTTGGGCCTTGTGAGGTGTTTATATTGTTCGAATTTTAAGCCGGATACCCTTCCCATGCACACCAGTCAGGCTAGCGATTGTTCTGTTGGAATGTCATTGTGAATTTTGTACCCTTAGTATCCAGAATTTAGGTTCTTACATGGGTGGTAATGGAATGATATTTCCATTGCACCTAGGGTAGACTTGGAAGGTAACCTCACTTGATAATTTGGAAAGTCATTTGGGTGATTCCAGCGCTTGCACCCAGAAAAATCATCATGTGACGCTAAGTAACTACTCTCTGGTATTCACTGGCTGGTTCTGGTCCCTAATCATCCTAGAATTTCCTTTGGAAGGTGTATCCATCACCTTCTTTTTTCTGTGATACTTAGGATATTTTTTTAGTGTGCTCTCTGGTTTGTTTTTGTTTTATTTTGGCCTGTTTTTGTGTGATCTAAATTCTTACCTGTGGAGGACCAACCTCTCTGTAGGTATAGAAGGTTGAAAAACCTTCCTTCAATTTCCACAGTGGAACTCCACCACCACCTCAGAGGAGGAGACTAGATACAGATGGTTATTTTGAACCAACATGTGTTAGTGAAGTTCCAGGTGAACCAAAACTTAGGTATACCCAGGAAGAAGTTCAACTAGTAGAGATAGAAGACTTGCAATCTGATGAGTTTGCAATAAATTATAATACACCTCTTATTGATTTAAGGGACCATGCATTATTCCAAATGTATCTTGTTAGCTCACTTATATCTAGTGTTTCTTTGCATCTAGATATGTTTAGTACAGGAGAAGGCATGTCTAGCCCTACTTTAGCCATGATGGCTAGAAGAGTCTCTCCAACACCGGTGAGTGCTCTCAGACCTAATGCATCAGTTGCACCTGCAATGTTGTTGAAATTTTCAATTCCACTCTCTCCAAGTGTTCGAGTGGTTAATCCCTCAACGCCTTAGAATATTAATAGGAATTCTAGTGGGTGGTTACTGGGATACCTAGTATGCCTTGTACTTCTATTCCTTTCATGCAAAATGCTCAAACTGGTCCGAGTGGGTCCACATCTTTTGTTCAAGGATTTTTGTGGACTGGGGGGCACATTCCTCCATCTACACCTTATGTAGGCCCATCACCTACTTATGTCAGTGTGTCTTCTAAGAACCAAAATACCTTTACAAGTTTTAGTTTTCATACCTATAGTCAAGTTTTGGTTGCCTCGTTTGGGAGCTCTCCTGTTTCACTGGTTAGTGGGGGGATCTCTGCTCATATTTTCTGAATTCCAGTTTCATCCGGAACTGGTCAAACAACTTATAACACACCACAAGTAAATAATCCTTTATAATATGGGTGCAACCCCTTTCAAGGTAGTGCTAACACATCAAAACCGATAGCTATGGAAGCCCATTTTTTGGGAGCCCTGAGGTAGGTACTATCTCGCCTCAGACTCCACAATATCAAACACCAACTAGGCCAAAAATTCATTTTCTGGAAAATTTGAATTTTCCATATTTATCTAAAAATATGAATGATCTTGTGTGCCATAATGTGACATGACCACTTATTCCCATCAAACTACCCTCAGGCATAAATTTTTTTGAAGGAAATACCCTCGAGGATCCATGTGCTCATATCATGACTTTTCATCAATGGTGTTCTTAAAACTCACTAAAAGATGAATCTGTTTAGTTGAAGCTATTTCAAAAGACACTCACCAATGTAGTGGCTAAGTGGTACATAGAAATTCTGTCTGTTTCATATGATAGTTTCCTTTACTTAGAAACCCTGTTTCTAAATCATTTTCAACTTCCTATCCGGTATGATGCTGACACAGACTTATTTTTGAATTTTTGACAAAATAAGGCCACTCACATATCTAACCATATTCAGGAGTGGAGAAGGAGAAAGAGGCTTATCGAATCCAACATTCCTCCCAAGTTCTTATTAGAATGGTTTTTGAAATCATTACTTCCATATATTTCAAACTATGTTTCTACATCAGGAGTTACCACGAACGAAGAAGATATTCTTAGGGCCCAACAACTAGATCTGATCTATGCTCAATCTAGGATTCTTTATGAAATTATCCCTAAGGATCTAAGGTCAACTAATGAACTGGATAAACCCAATCCTGGACCACATGCCAATGGCATGGTTGGTTCAGTAAGTACGCCCACTATAGAATCACTGGCTAAGTAGCTCCATGAGCTATTAGTGAAATAGTCTGTAGCAGAGGCAGCCAAGGATGCCACCCCCTCACCTCAGAATGATAATGTTTATCTAGCACAGTCTTCCCAAGAGGGCACTCAAAATCCTAGTGGGAAAAATAAGAAAACAAATAATGGTGAGGGGAACCAAAATAAACCAAATCCCATGAACAATGTTGAAGAAGGTAAGAAAGGGAAGAAGAAGGTCAAGTTTCCTTGCAAGTTGTGCCAAGGTGACAATCTAACTTACGAATTCCCCGTGATGGATAAAGCATAGAAGCATCTTAAGCAACAACAACCACATGTACTGAAGGATCCATTTCCACAAGGACATAATGCATATTCTGCTTCAAAATATGTTGGGGGCACACTGAGTACTCTTGCTGATTGGTCATATATATATATATATGGTATGATCCAGTACTCTTTTATAGACCAAAAATAAAAATTATGAGTCCTAGGCTCAACCAAAAGATAAGTTTGTTGTAGAACCTTTAGCCCCTCTCACTATTGAAAAATTCGTTGAACCTATGCCTAAGACACCTAAACATGTCTTTAAGAAGACATTCCACAACCCTAATGTTAGGGATTCTTATAACTACTCTATGGTAGAAGAACTAGCCCAAACACCTTGTTCGATGTCAACGTTAGAAGTGCTACAGAGTTTCCCTTTGTAGCACAATGCACTCTTAGAAGCTATAGGAAATATGGACTCCATGAGCTTGTTGGAAAAATTTAATATTTATGAGGTTAAACTACGCCTTCCATACCATGTGTCCTTCTCCATCGATGTCATCCATGGTAGAAAAACCATTGGATGAACGATGGTTGATGAAGGTGCTTCCACATGTGTTATGACAATGTCTTGTTGGAAAGCATTGGGTTCCCTTGAGTTGGTCCCATCGAACACTTTGATCACTGCTTTCGATGGAAGGTCCTTCATTCCTCATTTTATCTTTCCATATTTTGAAATAAATTTGATAGGAAAAGAAATATCTATTTAATTCGAAGTTATTAATTCTCCCTTGGACTATAATCTTCTTTTAGGGAGAAGTTGCACTTATGCCATGTGTGCTATTCCTTTGTCTGTCTTCCAAGTCTTAGTGTTTCTGCATGAAAGGAATTTGGTTACAATTGACCAGCTGAGTTATACTCGGAAGGGCCGTTTGAAGACCACTGAGTCTATGGTGCCTTTGATTGATCAGTCTAGACCAGCTAATGAAACCTTGGGAGTTGGACTGTATACATCACTAATGGGAACATTCAATATACCAACTCATATAAATTATTTAGGTTCAACAAGTGTTGGGAAGTCTAACACTATGGTTATATATAGAACTGACCCATGGGTCCTCCCTTCACGAGAAGAGACCCAAGTGCCCCTATCAACAATAGAAGTAGATTACCAAGTTATATTTGATGTTGTTGTTGATTCCATCACAAATCCTCTAGTCTCAGAAGAGCCTGATCAAAATTACTTTAACGCTTGGGAAGATAAATTGACATATTCCTACGATTTCTTATATATGGTTTTTCCATCTAACGAGGCCATTCTGGAAGCCATGTGTGGATCTGAGAAAAATTTTGATGATCTCCATCACAAGTATTTCTTCCTTCCAAAAATAAGCAAGATAGAAAACGCAGAGTTCCATGTGAGACTAGCGAAAAGTGTTGATATGACTGTTAATCCTTTACCTAAGGAGGGGATATTTGGCAAGGGGAATATGGCAAACATGTCTACCACAATCCCGATAGACATATATTCTAAGCCTAATTTTGTGGAAAACATACACATTGATGCAAAATGTTCTCTAGAAGAGCTTGCCAATTATACTTCCTTGTTTAAGGAATTCCATGACGTCTTTTCGTGGTCATATGAGGGGATTCTAGGAATTGATCCCTCGATAGCAGAACATGAGATCCGAACATACCCTAATGAAAAACCTGTTTGAAAGAAGCTCAGACTTGTTAATCCACAGAAAGAAATAGTCATCAAGGATGAGGTAGAAAAGCTATTGAAAGTTGGATTCATCCACCCGATATCTCTAACGGAATGGTTGTCAAATCCTGTTCCGGTAGACAAGAAGCAAGGGAAAATACACGTTTGTACTAATTTTCGAGATCTTAACAAGAATTTTTCCAAGGACAACTACCCAAATCCATTCATTGACCATATCATTGGTTCTTGTGTGGGTAGTGATGTATTTTCCTTTATGGATGGTTTTTCAAGGTATAATCAAATTCAAATGAAATCTGAAGAGCAACACAAACCGAACTTTATTTTTCCATGGGGTAATTTCTCTTACAAGAAGATTCCCTTCAGTTTAAAAAATGTCGGAGCTACCTTTCAATGGGAAATGAACTTTTCCTTCCACAACATAAAGAATATTGTTGAACATTACTAAGACGATATGCTTGCTCATTCTTGCAAGAGGACATACCATCCATATCATCTTCATTTTATTTTTGAACAATGCAGGTATTCTAAGATCCACTTAAATCCACATAAGTGTTCCTTCTGCGTCGAGTTGGGGTGGTTACTCAGATTCATAGTTTTGAATCAAGGTATATGAGAAAATCCATTAAAAGTTGAGGCCATTGTAAATTTTCCTCCTCCTCAATCTATCAGGAAAATCCAAAGTCTGCAGGTAAATTCTAACTTTCTACAACGTTTTATAGTCAATTATGTGAATATCACAAATAATTTCATATGCTTGCTAAAGTAAGACACCCCATTCCTATGGGATGAAGCCGCACAACAATTGTTCGAGGCATTAAAGAATGAGCTTCTGCCAGCTCCTCTCTTGCGTTCGCCAGAATATACAAGATATTTTATACCATATCTAGTCGCATCCGAGTCCATGATAGGAGTGGTATTGGTTCAAGAAGATGATGAGTTCTAGGAGCATGTTGTCTACTATCTTAGCTGCTCATTAGCAGATCCTGAGCTAAGGTATTCTCACGTCGAAAAATTGGATTTGGCGGTAGTTTATGTCATTCATAGGTTGAGACATTATATATTATTGAGGATAACCACGATGGTTGCGAATGTAAATCATTTTCACTATGCTTTATCGTGACAAATAATCAGGGGAAATTTAATAAATGGATCGTCATTATCCAAGCATTTGACCTGGATGTCCAGTTCGCCAAGTCTAAAAATTACTTAGTGTTCGAGAAATTGATATCAGAATTCCTAACTTAAGAGACCATATTGGTAGAAGATGAGTCATTCTCATATGAGTACATCTTATTAATTTTGACTTTTGGTCCCTGTTATGGATATATCCTCGTGTATCTCCAGACTTTGAAGTGTCCTGTGACCTTCTCGCGGGAAGATTGGTGCAAACTAAGAATGAACATGAAGAACTACCTCATAATCAGTGATACACTATATAGAAGAGGGGTAGGCTCCATTTTGAATCGATGCCTTAGCCATAGGAGGCTAAGATGTCCTGAATGATTCCCATAGTGGAGCACGTGGGGGTAATTTATCTGGGTTGGCAATGACCCAGAAGGTGCCTATTATTTCTTTCCCACCATATTTAAATATTGTGTGGAAGTTGTGAAACATCATCATCCATGTTAGCTTTACACCTGAAAAATGAGGCCAGACCTTGCTCTACTCTTTCCCATCATTGTGGTATGGCCCTTCACAAAGTGTTGGGTATATTTCATGATGTGCAACTCAGTTTCTGTTGGGGGGCACAAGTATATCATTGTCATTGTAGACTACTTTAGGAATCGGTAGAGGCAATGCCTGCCTTTAACATCGATGGTGAGATGACAACATATTTCATCTTCAACCAAATTATTGCTAGTTTTGTAATCCCAAAGAGATATTCACTGAACATGGGAATCAATTCCAAAACAACATGAAGACTGAATTGAACACAATGCTAGGGTTTAGGAAATATCATTCATCTTCCTTCTACTGTCAGGTGAATGGATAAGTAGAGGCAGTCAATAAGAACTTGAAAACCATTCTCAAGCGCATAGTAAACATGAGTAGGTCAAATTGGGACATCATTATGTATCCATCACTTTGGGAATACCATACTAATGTTAAGACTGCCACAAGCTTCTTGTCTTTCCATCTCGTTGATGGGGTGGAGGCAGTTTCTCTGGTTGAGTGTGAAATACCTTCGTTGAATATTTCCATCCATGTTCTCCCTGACACTATGGATCTTAAAGAATGCTTGCTTCATTTAGAGAACTTATATGAATAGTCTAGAGATGCACTCATGGAACAAAAGCACATAAGAACCGAGTCAAGAACCAGTATGATAAATCCATAAAAAGTAGGGTTTTCTTGGAAGGAGAACTTGTCTTTCTACAGGATCAAGACAAGGAACGCCTAGGGGTAGGTAAATTTAAATCAATGTGGTTAGGCCCATACGCAGTGTCTAGATTTTTAAATAAGGGAGCATACGAATTGATTGATTAGAATGGAAATCAGCTGTCGAAGTGCTGAAACGGGCTCTACCTGAAAAGGTATTATGCTTAGGCATGATGATGTTTCTTTTTTTTTTATTGTATATTTATGTAAAATAGTGTTTACTAGTTAGTGTTTCTTATGTAGTCTTATTTTGTTTCAGATGTCATCATAATTGTTCGTAGGGTTTGCTCATGGTGCCAACCGTCACACTTGCAATCTGGCTTTAACTTCCTGGGTCATTTATGTACCCACGGGACAATTGGTTTCCTCAGTTGGTGCATGCCTAGGTCCTAAAACTAATAATGTAGCCGAGTATAGTGCAGTCATTGAGCTTCTATGGGATTCTATTTCATATGGTATTTTTAGGATTATTAATCCTCCCTTATTCATACTTTCTATTATATTAATTAGCCTAACTTAGGAACCTAAAATAATTAAATGGGTCCACTAGTGAAATTGGGTCCACATGGCTCAATGGGGCCACATGTACCAGTCTTTGAAGTGTGGGGAACACTACTATAGGTTAACTACCACTTATTTCATGTGCATGCAAAATTTAGGGCTCCTCCTAGACCAATCCCTACATTTTAGGAGCCACTGGGAGTCCCCCAACCTACTTTAGTCAGTTGGTGTTAGCACTAGTTAGTATTAGTTAGCCCTCAGTTACAAATAGTTACTTCACAGTCAGTTAGGCTAGGGCTACTAATGCATGGATAATGCATGGTTGCATGGCGAGGAGCGCTTTTCCTGCCTACCTCCTTCTCAGTTGCACTAAGTTAACTAGTTGTTACTACATGTTGGAGTTATTGGTCATCGAGGAGTTGTCTATTTGGACTTTGATATTGATTGGGAGACCTTGAGTTAGATATTTAGTTAGATACAGTCTTATCCACTTGGAGGATTCGAATTCATTACTCATGCATTCAAATTCTACGTATGTAAACTACATTGTACATCGGATATTATTACAATGAATATACTATAAATTCCTGAGAAATATTTGTCCATTTCCTGTTTGGTTTGTCTTCTTGGATTTTTATTTTCATTCTCCATTCAATTGCTTCAACATAATCAGAACTCTCTTCCTTAATATCTAAATGGAATTCAAATTCTAACATGGTATCAGAGCCTTCTCATGCAGGTTTCATGCTTGTTTCTCCTCACCGAACATCAGAAGCAGATGGGTTTCCACAGAAGTACCCTATGAAAATTTGCTAGCTCCGGATTCATTCAGAGCAGAGGAGAGGGCTTGATGGAACCTAAAAACATGTTCATGTCTGGAGAAAAAGCATAATTCTAATAGTTCTGATGTTTTAGTGTTATTTGCAGCGAAATTGATAGGTGCTACGTAGCTTGAAAGAAATATTTGTAGTCTCCCTGCCAGAGAAATTATGAGTTCTCAAACTCCTAAGCCATAGATCCTTAGAACTTCCAATTACCTTAATTGGAGGATTGATATGCAGTTGGCCTTGTGAAATCATGGCTACCACAAGATTATACATGGATGTGAGGCTAAACCTCATCATCCAGTAGAGCGGAACAAGTTCCTAAAACGTTGTGATGAAGCATTTGGGTACTTATGTACTTATATTTCCAGAGATCTCCTTTTTCATCTAGAAGGATTGACAACTCCCAGAGAATCCTGGAAGAAGATTGATATCTCGTTTAACAAACAAGATGAACTTCGGTGACACATTCTGGAGAATGAGTTGGTATCTTTACATCCCAGTAGTTTCGAGGCTATTGAGCAAATATTCTCCAGATTCAAGTCTCTAGTGCTATAATGCAGACAATGTGGGATTGAGTGGAAGGATGAGAAGAATTTCCTTTCAATACTTAGCAAAATAGGTTCATATTACTCTATATATGTCTCTATGTTTCATTCCAAGCAGGAAAGCTTTCTTGATTGGAAACTTCCTTCTTTAGATTCATTCTTCGAGTCCTTAATCAAATAACAAGACAAATTGATTCGAATGGCAGTCATCTAGATTTCCAAAGATCAAGCTATTTTGATTACTGACTCTTCCAAAGCACAAGAAAAGGGGAAATCAAAGAAGAAGGAGCCAAAGGAAGCTGATTCGAAGCCTAAACAAAATCAGCAAGCTTCCAAAAGGGCCTCCGGCTCTAAAAAGAAGAAATCTCGGAAAAGATTGTGTCCCTACTGTGAAAAAGGGTATCACCTTGAAGATAATTGTATGAGGAAGGAATTTGATGAAATGTATACTCTTCTCAAGAAACATAACATTCAAAGAGAAAAATAGTCTGATAATGGATAAGAAAGATGTCATGCTTTGAAATCAAGACTACCTCGGTCTACATCCTATTTGATTAATTCTAGAGCTTCCAACCACATGGTTTCCTCCAAGGATCTCTTCTCAGTCCCTCAGTTCAAAGAAGGGCCCACTATTCACATGGGAGATGAATCCTAAATCCCATCAGCAGGGAAGGGCACCATCACAACGAACCATGGTGTGTTCAGAGTTGTCCTATATGTGCCCTCACTTGTAGCTAACCTGTTATCTGTTTATTAGATGACCCATACTGGATTTTCAAAGAAAGTATTATTTGGACCTAACTTAGTAGAGATCACCAATATCTCAACTGGGGAGATTGTAGAAAAAGGGATTGCTAATATCCAAGGAATACTATTTCTCCCACTTCATGTCATTCTCAGTTACAACATCATCACAGCTTCCATTCGAAGCTGATGAATGTATAAACCTCCCTTCACTTCCTATTGCAGTTTCAGTTTTAAATCCTAAAATTTCAGATTCAGATTCATAAGAGGAGTCATCCCAGTTTGATCCAGATATTGATCTTACAACTCAAAGGGATATAGATCTAGATCCAGCATCTACCTCACTCCAGCATCCTAAATGAACCAAGCAACTCATAGAAGTAGTTGTAGATGGTGATGGGGATCCAGATGAAAAAATAAGAACGAGGTCCCAGTATCAGAAGGAGAGTGCATCTCTATCTCACACAGATCCTATTCTTGCTGAGAGGTGTTTCATGATGCTTGGTTCATATCCTCAATCCATCAGGGAGGATTTCCATGACCCTACATGGCAGGAATCCATGGATGAGGAGTTTGATTCACTACAGGACAACAAGACTTGGGAACGTGTCCCCTTACCTCCAAGAAGGAACCTGGTACGATGCAAATGGATCTACAAAACCAAAATAGCTTTTGATGGGAACACAACCAAGTACAAGGCTCCGTTGGTGGCAAAAGGTTATTCTTAGGTCCAAGGCTTGGACTACAATGAGACATTCACTCCAATAGCTAGAATGGACTCCATCAGGATGGTATTGGCCATTGATTCTTCCAAGATATGGGAAGTTCACCACATGGATGTGAAGAGTTCCTTCCTCCATGGATATTTGGAGGAGGATATTGTTATCAGGAATATTGCACCTTCTGTGGATAGAAGTTGTTCCTCTGGTCTGAATGGTTCAGTTCCAGAACAAATGAGTGAACGACAAAGGATGAAGACCTTCCCTGAATGGCATAGATACCTGGAATACTGCTTCTATTGTGAACTTGGGTACCAACAAATAAGTCAAACATGCAAACACATCAAAGCTACCATAAAATAATCTACTTATCCATGTTAGTGACTAAGGAATCTAACAACATGTACATGTGAAATCAAAACAACAGTAATGTGGGACAAAAATCAGCTTTGCATTAAGAATGTATGGAGAAGCTTACAACCATTTTCTTAGTGTTGACAAGCCCCTACACGAGACAAACACTTCATCCCCATAAGCTCAAGCTTTTCTCTCTATGCTCTCCAATGACTTGGACTAAGTGGTCAATCCAACAGCATAACAATACCTCTATAGTTCTCTCCCTCAACTATGGATATGAGCTTCTATTTATAAGGCTCAATGGATAGGGATAGTTGAGAGAATTATGGGTGAGGTGGATCCAAGATCCTACCATGGGGGATCTTGAGCTCAAACTAAACCATAATGATAGGGATGAGGGAGGACACAAGGCTCAAGATCTAGAAGCCTCGAGAAACTTTTCTTTTTCCCATTTTACCCAGGGTACCGCTTTTGTTCCATTATGACAAAGCGGTTTAGATGAGAATTTCTTTAAGAACAAAGACTATATGTGGTGGCAATCCTTCTATATAATAGGATATAGGAGGTACTTAGCAAGGTACCAGTCATCAGCCACAAGGTAGGCACGGTGCTAGGTTTTTTCAAGTAGAATTGACAAATAGAGCAAGTTTCTACTCTAAGTGTTAGGATGAAGGGAAAACATGAAAGTTAAGGGTCTTATCACATGAAGGTAATAGGATTTAGGTATAGAATAATTCCCCCCAAATCTTGAGACTTAGAGGGATACGATAAGCGAGAGCTTTGAGAGAACAAGTTTTCACTTCGAGGTGAAAATGTCAGCTTGGTTGGAGAATGTTGCCCAGTAGGCATCTGTAGTATATCAATACTTTTGACTCATAGACAAATGTAACCAACTCATGGCTGTAGACCAATACAAGGCAGATCCATGAGAGGAATAACAAGCATGGCTACTAGAATACAGTGTAGATCCATGTGATAAAGGACTCAAACTTGGACATAGCTACTGGACATACAACGTAGATCTATGTCATACAGATGCAAATTTGAGCATAGCCACGACCATACAAATGTGGATCCATGTTAGATATACAAAACTCCATTGCAACCTGGGGACAGCAATGAGCGCTAAACAAATACCCAGGGTCTTCATCTCATCTTCCACAAAGTATGATTCTATCCATGTGATTACAATGATCTGAATTCGAACATGGTAGAAACCACTTGATTACTGTCCAATGATGTGAATTGTTAACAAGTGCGAGGGAGATCACCATTGATTTCAATGATTCCCAAGGTACCCTAGTACAACCTACTGAGTGTGAATAGATGTCTTGATGTCGAACACCTAGTCGATTCCATCGATCAAAGGTCAATGATGTGAACCTATGTCAAGAGCAAGAGAATCTATCATTAAGGCATACAAATCTCAAGGTACTAAGTTTTGTTTCTAAGAGTATTTCCCAGATGATGATCTAATGTCAACGGGAATAGTCTCGTATAAGGAGGGCCATGATGAGTCCCACATCGATGACACGAAACTCAGAACATAGTTCTGGAATGATGTGAATGTAGTAACCATAATACTGACTCAAAAGTACTGACACAGAGACTATTTTGACTACAGAGGTAAAACTTCTTCAACTTCCCTTTGAACATCGGGCGGCATGACAAAAGACTTGGAAGCATGACTAAACCAAACAAACACACAATGCAACAATGGACAATGCATTATTTTGAAAGACTCAAAGCAGTGGAATCACTCATGAAAGTGGATCGTCATGGAGATCGGATGAATCCCCAATTGACTAAAATGATATGCAGACAAGTGCCATGTTCAAAGGTAACGACAAACTACCGCCATTTGTTTGCAAAAATGATTCCCTTCCCATTTTCCCCATTATGATTGATGAGTGCCTCTTTTCGATTTTACGAGTTCAAAGAGGGTAACAAGCACTCATTATAGCTCATCGAAAGACAAGTGCAAACTCATATGTTTTACAAAACTGAGAGAGGAGGGGTTCATCCCCAAAAAAGAGGGTCTCTCTATGTTTAATTTAACGAGTCCAATGAAAGAAAAATCAATGTAGTTCATGTTTAGAGAGTATGAACAAACTAAAGAAAACTACAAAGGGGTCCTTTTTCATATGATTTAGTCCCTAAGGCCCGAAAAAGTATAAAATAATACTTTAGAGAACTCTTCCAATAATGATTGGCTGGAGTGTTCCTTTTTCATAAATAGTCTATTCAAACTGAAAAAGAGATAACCTAATGTCGGAGAGATGACTCTTCAAATACTTTTACGAGTATGAAGAACAAAATTACTCGACTATCTTCTCGCATTTTAAGAGTCTGAAAAGAGCTTAAAGAGGACTCTATTAACCTTTTTCATGTTTGAATCCAGAGCATGAAAAAGTAATAAACTAAGCTCAAACCACTTTTCATGTTTTAACGAAAGCGTGAAAAATGAAAAGTAAGCTCAACACCATCATACTGTTTTTAATGAGCTCAAAGATCAGTTGAAAGAATGCTCGAAGATTGGTTTCATTTTTACACAAGCTCAAAACCAATGGGTAAACTATGCTTGAAAAATCCCAATAACATGATATATAGAGGTTGGAATCTCACCCCTAGCATGATTGCTAGCGAAGCTTACCCCTAGCATGGTTGCTAGGGGCTCTAAATTCCCCCAAGCTTCATTTCCTCTAACGATTCTTCTTCCATACCCAACCTAAAAACCTGGTTACTAATGTGAAAATGTTCACCAGGGGGGTGGGAAGAAAGAGAATGGGGCAGGTGAAAACAAGGTTCAAGTTCTAACACTAAAGGGAAGACTTGAATCAAAGGAAAGGGATCTATTTCATTTTTGCACAAGCTTGAAACACAAGGTAACTATGCTTGGAACATGGTTTCATTTTTATGCAAGCTTGAAACCAAAAGGTAAACTATGCTTGAGGAGACCTACTTCATTTTTTAATGAGCTTGAAATGGAAAATGAACTATGCTCAGGAATGGTTTCATTTTTATGCAAGATTGAAACCAAAACGTAAACTATGCTTGTGGAGATCCATTTCATTTTTTAACGAGCTTGACATAGAATGGGAACTTTGCTCAAAGGAATCTGTTTCATTTTTTAACGAGCTTGACAAAGAATGGGAACTATGCTCGCCACATGGTTTCATTTTTATGCAAGCTTGAAACCAAAAGGTAAACTATGCTTAAGGAGTGGTTTTATTTTTTAACAAGCTTGAAACCAAAAGGTAAACTATGCTTAAGGAGTGGTTTTATTTTTTAACAAGCTTGAAACCAAAAGTAAACTATGCTCTCAAACCCACTCCTACCCAACATGATATCCAGAGGTTGGTAGGTTTCCCCCATTACATAAATTCTAGTGGTTTAGCTCCATTATGATGTCCATAGACTAGAGCCATGCCCCCCATTTTACCTATGATGGGAAGAAGCTAACTATAATAAGGGGAAGGAACCACAAGAACATGCGGCACATTCAGGGTAGTCTGATTACTATGAGTGATGCGATGGTGAGGTGTAACAAAATAAAGCTGATTAATGGTCACAACCTTCCCATCATGGGGAAAATGCATAACTTTAAAGAGTGTGGACACTACGGATTTCATCGCGTAAACATAATCACGTCCAAGGAGCACATTAAAATCTAAAGGACCTTGGACCACCATAACATCAATGCAGACAGTTTTTCCTGCTAATGTAATAAGTAAATAAGGAAGGGCCCCTAAGGGTGCAGTAGGCCTGTGATTAAAATCCAGTATCTGACCAGTGGATGGCATAAGATGAGGTGAACCTAAAGCTTTCCAAGCATTTGAGGATAGAATACTAACAGAAGCCCCTTCATTCACAATAGTGCGAAGAATCCGCCCAGCAGTAACATTCACAACTATCTGGAAAGGAGCACTCGAATGAAGATGAGACTCTGTTAGGTTACTCCAGTCAAAGGAAATAACCTCAGTACTTCAAGAGGGTTCTATCAAAAGAGAAAAAATTTCCTCTTGTCGAGAACAATCAGAATGAAGCATAAAAACCTCGACAGGTTTCAGTTCATTCTCTACTGGAAGAGAAGAATAAGATGAATATTTGGTAAAAGCGACTACTTCAATCTTAACACTCTTTGAGGAAAGAGTAGGATTGGGTGTAAATGAAATTAACTCGACCACTTCACTCTCCGAAGGAAGAGTGGAATAAATTATAGATGAAATTGAATTGATCACTTGGTCAAACAACAAGGAATCGAGGGATAACTTACTATCACTTGTTGGAATCACCTGTTGATGATCAGTAATATTTTCCAACCAATGTGAAGCTTCATCCATTCTTGGACAAAGAAAAGTATGATGCATAGACTTGCATATCAAACAAGGATACAAGAGTTTACCCTTATGACCTTTTACCAATGGGTCACTTGTTGAGCGATTATCGTGAACATGATGATCAGAGGTTGATGACACAAATGGTTTGGACCTTTTATACCACTCTTCTTGTACGTGGGAGATATCGAGACACTCCTTAAGAATGTGGTCCCCCTTGCAAATATTACGAGGGAACTTGGGTTTTCTGGGTGTTCTCTTAGAACGGGCACCATCAAGAGCAGATGGTTGTTGTTTTTTCTCTTTCATATCCTTCTTCTTCTTACCCTTCCCTTTCTTCTTCTTCTTATCCACATGACTACTAACCATAGAGCTTTGGTAAAGCAAAGAAGAAGAAAGGGATGAAGCCACAACCGATGAATAAGGAGAGGGATTAGGTTGAGGTCGATCCTCTCCCAGAGGAGAAGTGACATTTGAGACATTAGGTGTAACAGGAATTACCAGATTAAACAGCCAAACCAGTAATCCTATAGTTAATCTAGGAAGATTTAGAGTGGCAATAAAGAGAGGACCAATACCTTCACTTGGAGGGAATACAAAAGGTACACCTTGGAAAGGGACCTCTTGAGTGGTAGTCCTAGATGAGGATGCCATCTCTAAACTCTCTAATAACCCCCTAACTACCACACAAAATAAAGTACTACTCAAACTAAAAGCAACAAGAAAACATGTGAAAGGAGTGGATAAGAGTCAGGAATCTCACAGGATTATCAAGACTTTACAAGCTTCGCCCGTAAAGCCAAGACGGCCAAAAGGTTAACTCAGTTGGTCTGAGGATTCCTAAAAGGGTCTCCCGATATACACAAGGTATGTGGGAGCTCAAATCAGTAGTAGTGTTGTCTAATGCATAACCGTTCACAAGGGGCCTTCCTATATACAATCGAGTACATGAAGTACCTTTCTATATACCTCAAGGGTACATCATAGGCCATTCTATATACTGACAGTACGTGGAAGAACCGCGTGAGTTCCAGGATGTAATGCGGATGAGTAACAACAGCTCCTACGCTTAACGACGCCTGAACACGTCTCAAGCCTATCACTCAAATTGCTATGTAAATTTTATCTTAGTACTACTATTAATTTTATCTTGTACGTTTAGGTGGAACCATGGAGTGAAAACTTGAATTTAAAGAAGATGCATACTGATCAATATGATAGTGCAAGTTTTCCTCTTCAATGAAATTCTACCTAAAAGAGGGAGAGAGATTTAATTTTCTTCCAAAAAATGTACACCCAAATGCAAATGCAATTCTATCTTTCCAAATGAAAAGTGAAATATCAATGCACCCCACAATCTTCAAGGAAAAATAAAAAAGAGATCTAGAGAACATCTAACATAAATAAAAAATGTTTCCTATCTTTTCATGCCTGAAAAAAATGCATAAAAACTTAATGGAAAGGTGATTTCACTAACGTTTCCAAACAGGACTAACTCTAATGCATGCAAAGCTGAAAATAGATATTTCTTCTTAACGAAAGTAAGATATAGAATTTCAAACAATCATGCATAAAACAAGAAGAAAATTTTTCAACAACGCTTGCGAACAAAGCAAAGGAGAGAGAAAACTAAAAATTCTCTTTGAAATATACAAGGAAACGAAGAACCGATCTTTCCTACCAAGCACTGAAAAAAATCAGCATGCAAAAGGAAACAAGAATCACCCAAGAAAAGAAAGACTCAAAACAACATGAATCACTCACACATTCCAAGTCCAAAACAAACCAAAACCTATTCATGAAAATAAAATGTATATTTTCCAACTCTAGTGAATAATATCTACAGAAAGGAGCAAGAGGTTTCAAGCAAAGAAAAGAATTAAACTCCAATGTAAGAAACATAAACTCTCTTTGAATGCAGAGGGAAAATAACAATCAAAGCGACTACAGAATATACAATTCATGGCCCCTCTCGGCTGTGAGGGAGCATTGTTTTTCAAAAATACACTTCATTTTCATCAAAAAGTAAGCCAAAAACACATAGAAATCAAAATACAAAGTCTGGAACAGGGCCTACCTGGCACCGCGTAGATGAAGCTACTAACAAGTGGTTTTGAGGCAAAACCGCTCCTTGCTCACTAGATTCAGGCGGTGGCACCGCCTACTGCTAACTGGACTCAAGCGGTTGCACTGCTTCTTGCCAAAGGCGCATGTGTGGTTCCTTGAATATATCCAAAACATAAGGAGAATGAAAGAACAAGTTAGAAATTGATCAGATCAAGGAAAAAATTGATGGATTGACAGTAAAAAAGAGCATAAAAAGTTGAAATAGTTCAGATCTGAATGTTTCAAACCAAAATTCACTAAGTCAAATGGAAGATTTGACTCAAGAGAGTTGGAGATGGAGCCTAGATTTGGACAAGATTTCAAGAATTGAGGAAGATCAGATCAACTGATATTTGCACTGTTCCCCAGTGGAGTCACCAGATTTGTTATCAAGAATATTGCACCTTCTGTGGACAGAAGTTGTTCCTCTGGTCTAAATGGTTCAGATCCAGAACAAATGAGTGAACGACAAATGACGAAGACCTTCCCTGAACGATGTAGACACCGGGAATACTACTTTGATTATGAACGTGTGTACCTACAAAAAGATCAAACATGTAAACACATCAAAGCTACCAGAAAATCATCTACTTATCCATGTTAGTGTCTAAGGAATCTAACAACATGTACATGTGAAATCAAAACAACATGGATGTGAGACGAAAATCAGCTTTGCATTAAGAATGTATGGAGAAGCTTACAACCATTGCCTTAGTGTCAACAAGCCCCTCCACGAGACAAACACTTCATCCCATAAGCTCCAACTTTGTTCTCTATTCTCTTTAATGACTTGGAATAAGTGGTCAATCCAACAACATAACAATACCTCTATAGTTATCTCCCTCAACTATGGATATGAGCTTGTATTTATAAGGCTCAATGGATAGGGATAGTTGAGAGAATTATGGGTGAGGTGGCTCCAAGATCCTACCATGGGGGATCTCAAGCTCAAACTAACCCATAATGATAGGGATAAGGGAGGACACGAGGCTCAATATCTAGAAGCCTCGAGAAACTTATCTTTTTCCCATTTTACCTAGGGTATCGCTTTTGTTCCCTTATGACAGAGCGGTTTAGATGAGAATCACTTTAAGAACAAATACTATAGGTGGTGGCACTACCTCTATATAATAGGATACAGGTGGTACTGAGCAAGGTACCACTTATCAGCCACAAGGTAGGTGTGGTGCTAGGTTTTTTCAAGTATAATTGACAAACAAAGCAAGTTTCCACTCTAAGTGTTGGGATTAAGGGAAAACATGGAAGTTAAGGGTCTTATCACATGATGGTGACAGGATTTAGGTATAACGGATATCTATATGAAATAACCTGAGGGGTTTATTTATGATCCTTCCTTAGTTTATAGACTGAGGAAATCACTGTATGGGATCAAACAAGCCCCAAGGGCATGGTACTCCAAGATAGATGCTTTCCTCATATCTCAGAATTTTGAAAGGTGAAAATCTGATTTCAATGTCTACATGAAGAAGAAGGAGGGGTTCTTTCTTCTAGTTGGATTGTATGTGGATGGCTTGCTCATTGCTAGTAGCTCTGTTGTTGGATTGAGGAGCATCAAGTCTTCTCTTAATAAATCATTTTCTATGACTGACTTAGGACTGTTAAGGCAGTTCATTGGGCTTGAAGTAAGTCCAATGACTTCAGGAATCATGATCTCACAGTCCAGGTATTCATCATATGTGCTTAAGAGGTTCCACGTGGAGGATTGCAAGGCAGCCCCCTTCCCTTTCTTATCAGGCATCAAGCTTGAAGAAGGTGGTTCCACACCTTTTGTAAACAACACTCTCTATAGACAGCTCATTGGAATTCTTCTGTATCTCACCCATTTGAGACTAGACATATCCTATGTTGTGAGTGTTGCTGCCAGATATATGAAGGAGGCACAAGAGCTGCACTGGAAGGAAATAAAGAGGATCTTGCACTATGTGTAGGGTACTATTGATTATGGGATCCACTATGCTACTGGAGCATAACTTGATCTCATAGGATTTACAGACTTAGACTGGGTAGGAGATGGAAATGATAGGAAATCCACCTTGGGTTTTGTATTCATGATTGGATCTAGGCCAATTTGTTGGTCCATCAAGAAGCAAGTAGTCCTTTCACTTTATTCAGCAGAAGCAGAGTAATGGGGAGTTGTGAATGCAACAGTTCAGGTAGTTTGGCTACATTGCATATTGACAGAGTTTAGGATCAATAATTTACCTATAGTAGATCTTTATTGTGATAACCAGAGTACAATCAAGATCTACATTGATCATATTCAAAATCAGAGGACACAGCACATAGAATTTCACATGTACTACATTCGGGAACTGGTGCATGATAGAACCATCACACTGCATTACTGTCCGATAGAGGATTAGGTTGTAGATATTTTTACCAAGTATTTTAATGAAAAGATTTTTTCCTTTCTCATGTCTCTTTTGGGCATTAAGGCTTAATTCTCAGTCCTATCTTGAGGGGGGGTTTCCCAAGAGTTTTTCCTACCTCATTTGTATTATGTCTCTTAGATTGTATATTGGGTGACCTATGGTCTTGTTACCAGGACCCAAAGTTGTCCAAGTTAGGATTTAGGGGGGGTTTTATGATTATTAATCCTCCCTTATTCATACTTTATATTATATTAATTATCCTAACTTAGGAACCTAAATTAATTAAATGGGTCCATTAGTGCAATTGGGTCCACATGTCCCAATTGGGCCACATGTACCAGTCAATGAAGTGTGGGGAACACTACTAGAGGTTAACTGCCACTTAATGCATGTGCATGCATCAGTTAATGCACCTCCTAGACCAATCCCTACATTTTAGGAGCCACTGCGAGTCCAGGCACCAACCTACTTCAGTCAGTTGGTGTTAGCACTAGTTAGTCTTAGTTAGCCCCTAGTTACATATAGTTACTTCACAGTCAGTTAGGATAGTGCTACTAATGCATGGATAATGCATGTTTGCATGGGGAGGAGTGCTTTTCCTACCTATCTCACTCTTAGTTGCACTGAGTTAACTAGTTGTCACTGCATGTTGGAGTTATTGGTCATCGGGGAGTTGTCTACTTGGACTCCGATATTGATTGGGAGACCTTGAGTTAAATATTTAGTTAGATACATTCTTATCCACTTGGAGGATTCAAATTCATTAATCATGCATTCGAATTCTACCTATGTAAAGTACATTGTACACCAGATATTATTATGATGAATATACTGTAAATTCCTGAGAAATACTTGTCCATTTCCTATGTGGTTTGTCTTGTTGGATTTATATTTTCATTCTCCATTCAACTGCTGCAACATAATCAAAACTCTGTTCTTGAATATCTAAATGGAATTCAAATTATAATAGGTATCACCTGCCTGGAAGTCACACTTGACTCCCACTTAGTTGTCTCTTAGCTTAATGGAATTTACCATGTGAAATACCCTATGTTGGTTTTGGAGCCTGATATTCAAGATTCATAGATGTCATTCAATTGTGTTTTTACCCCAGGTGTATTGTACACTTGTTCCCCAAACTTGGGGTTCAGGGCAAATGCCCCCAAGAATTTTTTTGGGATGTTTTTTGGCCAAAAATTTTACGGACCCATGGTATTGGGTTAACCGTAGTATCTTCCCATGGTATTTCCCCTATAGAAGAAAAACATTGTAATATGACTATGTAGGGTATTGTATTGTATTGTAAACAATCTCTATGATTGTGTGAGAGAGACTGTGAGAGGGTGAAGAGGAAGTGCAACGGTGTTGCTGCAGGATGTATCCCTTCATCTTTCTGGATGGTAATAAAAGTACTAGAAATTTCTGTTTGGACGTAGCCCGTCATTTGGGTGAACCGTGTTATATCTGTGTCTATTTGTAATGTGTTTAATGTGTTTTGCATCTTATTTAATGATTTAATTATATATCTGTTATTGCTCTGCAGTCCTGTTTTCTAACACCCTACTTTATTACCTCAGTTTTTAAGAAATAGGTTGCTAGAAAGAAGTTTTGATCACATTACATATCATCACATTCCAAGGAGTCAAAATACAATCACTGTTGCATTTTCAAACTATATACTAGATTGACATTTGTCACATACATTGTAAAATTATATTACATAGAGACATTTTGAACACATGTAGATAACCAGGTAAATATCTATATATGTGTGTGTGTGTGTGTGTGTGTGTGTGTGTGTATGTAAAATATGTTCATAATACATCGAGTTTGATCCAAATATCAAGTCATAAATACATCTAAAATACAAAAATAGGGTCGAAATCCATCATATTCCTAGATCTAGGGGTGCTCCTTAGCCTCCTCGACTGGGGTTGCCTCTATGTGTCAAACTCAAGTACATATGTGTATATAAAAAATTTATGAAGAAAATTTCATAAAAATCAAATATTTAAAAAAGTAAAAATTCATACCTATGTCTGCCCATGCCCCTAGAGGAGGGACAATGAGCTCTGGATCACCTATGAAATCCAAACCTACATAAGGGAACTTCTCTAGAGAAAGAACCTATATGCTCCACCAGGAGTAGCATTGATCATCGTACGCACTCTCGACTCCACCTTCACTGCCCTATCAGAGAAAGATGTAACCCCACTACATGAGTCTAGGCTCACAGGGTGGGCATGGTGGTAGCGTAACTGCAGGAATGAGGTAAGGTACTCTCGAAGAATAAGAAAGATACTAATATGCTCACATATTCAAAATTATTATTCCTTCCTCTCTTGCAATATGAGAGTTGTCTTTGCATGATCGCGATTAGTCCCAAACACCAATCATACAATACTCTTCGTAGACACTCTATCTCTATGTGCATGTGTGTCAGTGTAGGTAAGTGTAAAGAGAAATATCTTGCTACTCTTACTACGGTGCTCTCTATGAGTTTCAACAAAAATATAAGGATATATCCAATTGGTATTTGAGTCCCAGGTAGGCAATAAGTTCTGATATAGTCTTGGAAACTGAGAGGGTCACCTCCTTGACTGGTGCCCTCCATGTTCACAGGTGCTCCCCTATGCGATAAACCCATGGTAAAGTATATTTAATCTGCCGTCAGTTCCAATGTATCCCCTTAGAGGTTAAACATCTCGAGGTCATGGTCCCATAAAATCACTAATGTCTCAAGAAATTGGACTTCTGTACGCATGTTTCACGCGTGGTAAAACTTTAGTAACCCACAACTCCATAAATTATTTAATGTAATGAGATCGACCATATCCAAGCGATCCATATCCTCATGTCCCCTCTCACTCCATTCAAACACCATGTTTTCCTTCCCAAGAATCAATTTCACCATTAGATTTTGAAAAAACCCATGTTTCTGTAGTAACCACGGATGTGCAGTGTTAACAACGTGATCCATTTGTGGGTTGCACTACTGTAAACCCGTGGTTACAGTGTGGTGCCTTTAGGGCTTTCCTAAACCCATAAATTAACCATGGAAATTAAAAATTAAAGAGATTAAATTGAAGGGGAGGGAGAGATGAAATACCTGCGCTTCACAGATTTGAAAACAGTCCACTATATTTCCCGCAATGATCGATCAAAGTAAAGAGGTCAAATTGTCTCAATTTTGTAAAAACCTCAAAATGGTACGTTTTAATTTGATTTTTAAATATTTAGTAAAAATTGTAATTTTTACCCACTTTTATATAGTTAAAGCCGTATTTTATTTTATTGAACTAATACCATGTGTCTTTACCTAACTGTTACATGTCCCGAATGATCTGAAATATAATTTCCTTTTCATTTAAGGTAGGACTTGGCCCTCACAGCATACTTTTTCACTTATACCTCATCCTTTGTTGAACCTTAGGATCTCTTTTCATCCACAGACTACAATGTATGACTACTCTCTACCTTGTAAACATCGTTGTTCTTTTGTGTTTACGACCTGCTTTACATGGGTAAGCCTAGTCATAACATTTTATTGTCATTCTAGTACCCATTCCATAGTTGTGTTAGGTTACAAGAGCCTTTGTAGACAATTTTCTATCAAAATCAACCTCATTTTTCATCTTTTACCAAGCTACCCTTGATAATAAGCCTCCCACCCTTATGGAGTTATCTTCAAGCCCTGGTTGGACTCCTTAAAATTGACTATATTTCTGAGTCACTTGTTATTTCAAACTCATTAAATTAATTGAATGATCATCCACATCGGTAATATTTTAACCCTTTTTTCATACCACGTGGATTACTTACGAAAAATGAATACTCTATTTTCTTTGGAATCTAGAAGAGTATATTCAGGAATAGGTTTATCTATTTTTTGGACTTGAAGGAATAAAATTACAGAAAAATAACCTCTTCAAGCTTAGCTATATCTTTCTCAAGCTCTGTACCTAAACATGAAAAGGATTTCAAATGTTCTTTAAGTCTTTGTCATGCTCCCTAAAACCTAGAACAAAGCATCAAGTTTGTTGTTGACAGTACCATTCTCATAAATAAATGGAAATATTCGAGTAAACTTGCCTTCCTTCAAACTAGTTAAACTAAGGCTATGTTATTGTTTTTAGGAGCATCGATTGGGTGATAGTTTACCCCTTTTCATACCTTGTCGACTAAGTACAAAAAATGTATACCTTAGTTCTTCCAAAGTTAAGAGAGTTCTTCTTTGGATTTTTTTATACTTTTTCAGACTCAAAAAACTAAATTTATGAAAAATCACCCCCCTATACTCTTATTTTGTGGAAATTGAACCCAAGTGATAGAACAATAACACTCACAAAATTGCTAATAAACCATGCGAAATTCACACCAAAGGAGACTGAAATTGGAGCATAACACTAATCTGTATTGGGTAAGTGTACAATAGCCAACCTTATGAAGTAATAGGCTTCTAAAATATATAATTACATGAGTGGTTCGAAAGAATAAGGATGCTATTCGAATTGGTCAAAAAGCAGGCTTACCAAAACTAGTCAAATCCCCCATAGGTGCATAAAGCAGTTTCCAAATATATGAATATGCTCACGTATTTGCTAAAGAAATCAAGAAAGATAAAGAGGGATGGAAAGGCAACTCATTAATTCTTTTAATTAGAGAAAAAGAGGGAGGATGATGTGGGAAAAAAACAAGGAAGTTACACCTAGACTAGCTTTTCCTTTTGCCTTAAAACTGCTGTAAAGCAAGGCAGCTTTCAGAAAAAGTAGAACTGTGCTTTAGTAACCAGGAATAAAAGAATATTTGTTAAAATTGGTTTCCAGGATGTTTCCCAAGTGCTGCATGATCCATTTTTATCATGTGTTGACTTTTAGGACATGTGGAAGACAACTAGCATAGAATGGAATCTAGGAATGTAGGAAATAAGACAAAAATGATTAAATAATGTCAAATGTAGGTAACTATGTGTTGATTATTATAAAACCCCCCATTAATCCTGAATTTCTGAGTAAATATCAAAAAACTATAGGGCCTAGAAACAAGTCTTAGTCACCCTTTACATACTACTTGTCCATACAACCAAGGAAAGAGGAAAAAACCTGGTGGGAAAAATCCTCCCTTAAAACATGGACATGAAACAAAATTTGGAAATATTGTCATCAATCATGCTTCACAGCATTATCAGAAATCCCCAGTAGTGATTTGAGATTGCTGAAGGTATTCTCACAAAAAACTTTGGTGAAGATTTCTACTACTTGTTCTAAAGATGCACAGAAGAGTAGAACAATGCTACCATCATGCACAAGGTCTCTGATGTATTGCATATGGATCTCAATGTTCTTGGTTCATTGTCTCTAAACTAGATCATTGCAGATTCGAATGGTGCTCTGATTATCGCAGTAGATAATAGTTGAAAACTTTGATTCAAAGCCACATTCTCCAAGTATCCCCTGCAACCATAAACATTGAGTTGCTGCATTTACAAATCCTCTATACTCTGCTTCTGTAGATGAGAGTGCTATGTCACTCTACTTCTTGATTGACCAGATAATTGGTACTTCTTCAAGCATGAATACATATTGTGATGTAGAATTTTGATCTATGTTTTAACCTACCCAATCACTGTCATTAAATCCAATAAAATCAAGATCATATTTTTCTTTGTAGAAGATCCCATGAGTTCTTGTTCCTTGAACAAAGTTTAGGATCCTCTTGGATTATCTCTAATGTATCTCATGAGGCTGATCCATGTATCTCAAAGACACACTAATTGCATAAGATAAATCAGGTCGAGTGTGTGTAAGATAAAGCAAACACCCAATCAGCTTCCTATACAGTGTATTATTTACCATAGGAGAAGAACTTGCTTCTTCAAGCTTGACTCCTGAAAGGAAAGGAATGGAGTCTTGAACCATGAATCATCTTCAAATAAACATTCATATGAAACTTGCATCGATCAAAACTCAATGAAAGTAGAAATCCATCAATTTTGGCATACTAAGCCCTAAGGGCTTGCTTGAGCCCATACAATGATTTCTTTAACCTGCACACTAAATATGGACTAAAAAAAAACCATTCATTTTTCTACATGTAAATGTATTTAGTGATATCTCCATTTAGGAAAGCACACTTCACATCCATTTGATGTACTTCCTACTACTTTGAAGTTGCAATGGCCAGAGATAGGCTTATGGAGTCCATCTTTTCCATTGGTGCAAAGGTTTCATTGTAGTCAATACCATGTACTTGTGAGTAGCCCTTGGATACCAATATTTCCTTATATTTAAAAGGTGAACCATCATCAGAAAAATTAGTCTTGAAGACCCACTTACACTGAACTAGCTTCCTCCCAGGGGGAAGATCAACCAGTTCCCAAGTGTTGTTCTTCTAGAGTGAGCTGAATTATTCTTTCATGGATGGTTTCCATCTTGGATCGTGTGCTACATATTCATATGTATTTGGATATGATTCAACCATCATATATAAATTCTCATCAAATAGAGGATCTTTCACACAAAGGGCACTCTCAAATTGAGATATAGTCCTCTTAGTGTCATTGGGATTTCCACCTAGTTCCTCAGCTGGATAAATGTTATTTTCTGCCCATTTTGGTCTTGTAGGACTGTTAGTATCTGTAATTAAATCATCATTATCATACATATCAGAATCAGCAAACTCATTAGTCTCTTCACTTACAATCAATTGTTCTGGTGATGAAGAGGACTCTCCAACTTCAACTGCTGCTAAAGGCTCTTCTTCAAATTGAACGCTTCTTTCAATGAAATATTTGTTAGTGCTCAAGTTGATCAGCTTCTACCCTTTTGAATATTTAGAATACCCAACAAATAGGCACTCTTGGCTTTGTGGTTGCAAATCCTTCCTCTTTTCAGTTGGAATTCTAGCCCAAGCCTTTCAGCCAAAAAACCTGAAATGGGTCACATCTGGATTATGCCCACTCCATGCTTCAAAAGGAGTAATACAATCAAGTTACTTATGAGGCACCCTATTCTATATGTAGGATGCAAATTTTATAGCCTCAGCCCAAAAATTTGGTGGCAAAGTATTAGCCTCCATCATGCAAGTTGCCATCTCTTTCAGTGATTTGTTCTTTCTCTCAGCAACACCATTTTGTTGTGGTGTGTAAGGGATCGAATGCTGCATCTGGATAACTACATATTTACAATACTAAATGAACTCAGACTTGAAAAATTTTCCCCCATTATTGGATCTGAGGATCTTGAGTCTCCTGCCAGACTGTTTCTCAACTAAGGCTCGAAAGACCTTGAAGAGGTCAAAAACTTCAGACTTGTGCTTTAGGAAATAGACCCAACAGAGCCTGGAAAAATCATCTATGAAGGTGAGTGAATATCTAGCCTGACTCATGGACATATGAGGGAATGGACCAACAATGTCACTATGGATCAACTCAAGCGGTGCATAGGTTCTCTCATGACTATCTCTCTCATACTTGTGCTCTAGGTGTTTTCCTAGGATACAACCTTGACAGACTCCCTTAGAAAACTTGATCTTTGGTAACCCTATGACCATATATTTTTATCTCAAGTAAGAAATATACTTATAGTTCAGATGGCCAAATATTTCATGCCAAATATTGCTTTCTTCATTAGCATGAATTAGAAGAGCGGAGGGGTTTGAGTAGGGTAGAAAATGGGAAAAATTGTATACCTTCGAAGTGTGATCAACAACACCATTTTCTATGACTTTACCATTTGAAATATCAGTGATTTCAACATCATCAGGGGAGAATATGACCTTCTTTGGAGACCTAGTGTGAGTCATCTAATACACTTACAAGAGATTAGAGGCAAGACCTAGAGCATACAACACATTATTGAAATTACTATGGTCAATATCAATCCTACCCTTCCCCAAACTGTTAGTGAGAGAGTCATCTCCCAAAACTATTGGTGGACCTTTCGACATGTCAAGAGAGGAGAATGTCTCCTTTGTTGAAACCATATGTCTAGAAGCTCCAAAATCAATGATAAAGATAGGTGATCTTGATGTGCCAGCAACCAAGGCATGTACTCTCTCTCTCTCTCTTCTGAATTTGATCCTCCTTCCCTCTTCTTTGAGAAATTAGGAAGGGAGATGTTATTCTTCTCCAAGAGTTGGGTCAACATGTCAATTTTATTCTTCATACAAGAGATCTCAGGATGATAGCCCTTACTACAGTATGCGCACTTGCTCATTTCTCCTTTATTCTTCTTCTTCTGGGAGTTCTTCTTGGAGCCTTGGGGCTCCTCTTGAGACTTGTTCTTATCTCTCTTTTGCTTAGGTGGCTTTTTAGCATTTTTCTTTCCTTTTGAATCCACCCTTGAATCTCGAGCATGTTAGATTTTTAACATTAAGCTAGCATATCATTAGGATTTTTAACTGAGAGAACAACAAGCACAACAATCAAACACAATAGAAAATGAACACATTGTTTTTCCTTAGGGAAACCATAAATGTAGAAAACCCCACAACTTCCTCTGAGATAGAATCAGCACCAAAAGTGAAACCCAAAACAATAATATGATCTCCCGACAGTAGTAACCTCTTTTTTCCTTGCCCCGGTGTCTTTCTCTTCCTTAGCTATGTGCTACAACTGAGTATGAGTGAGTGTGTGATAAATAAAGAGGCTAGCTCTCTATTTATACTAATTCCAGGCTTGACTAAATCCATCTAGGGCTGACTTCACTAGGTGAGTCTAATAACCCTAGTGCCCCAGAACTGCGGGGAATTTAACCCTTAGACAATAGGAGGGTTGCCCACATTGACTTGACATGACTTGATTACATTATAGAAACTCTCGATAGGAACCTCGGGGCATGACATGACTCAAGTACATCTTGAAATAAACATCGGGTTACAATACATAAGAAATACAAGTGAATCCATTCTGAAGTTACAATTACATCAACACTCCCTCTTAACTAAGAAGGTATTCTCTTGACACAATTTATCAGCACAAGTCTTCTTCTCTATATCATCTGGATCATTATCGATTCTTTGTCATCTTCACTTTCAAGTCATCTCTATCTTCAAGTCACCTTCATCTTCAATTCATCTTCACCTGGATCTGGATCATCACTCGATCTGGATCATCATCACTGGATTTGGATCGTCCCTCGATCTGGATCATTTCTGGAGCATCTTCTCTGGATCTGGATCATCCCTCGATCTGGATCATCTCTGCTAGATCATCATTGGTTCTATCTCATGATTATTCTCATCATAGGAAGTTCTACAGAGCCAACCCTTTTTCATGCTGGTTGTAGGCCTAGCCTCCATGTAGGTCTTCTTCAGTGCTTATATCTGACCCTAAGTCAGAATGGCCCTCCCAACACTTATATCTGATCATGTAGGAACCAATCCTATAATCATATCAGAAAGGCACGCCCAACACTAACATCTGACCATGTGGGAACCCATCCCACAACCCTGTCAGAAAGGCCCAACACTCACATTTGACACATGTGAGCAACCAATCCAACATACATGTTCAAAAAGGCTCAACACTTATATTTGACACATGCAAGGAACCAATCCAACATACATGTTAAAAAAGGCTCTACACTTATATTCGACACATGCGAGGAACCAATCGAACATTCATGTTCGAAAGGTCTCTACTCTTACATCCAACACATGTGAGGAACAAATCCAACATGCATGTTTGAAAGGGCGTGCACTCACATATGATCAACTAGGAACCAATCCTACAGTCATATTAGAATGGCCCCCAGTCCCAAACTGAGCTACCTAGTAACTGACCAGGTGCCTCCATTACAAGAATGTCATTCAGCGCTTACTTCTGATCATGTAGGAACTAATCCTATAGTCAAATCAGAATGGCTTAGCACTCATATTTGACATGGAAGGAACCAATCCTCACCATGATAGAATGGCTCAGACCTTACATCTAACCATGGATGAAACCAATCCTCTCACCATGTCAGAATGTATCTGGGTCTCATCATTTCCCCTTGGAGGAAACCTCGATCTAGAGAACACCAATCTTCTTCCTGAAGTATTCAAACTTCACCTTAGCCAATGGCTTTGTGAACACATTATCTATATATTCCTCCATCACAACATATTGGAGCTTCACTACTCCCCTCTACACCATATCCCTGATATAATGATACTTGATCTCAATATGCTTCGACTTGTCATGGAACAATGGATTCTCTGACAACTTCACACAACTCTGGTTGTCACAATGTATACAAGTAGAATCCATCTGGAGATCAAATAAATCAGACAGTAGCTTCCTTAGCCCTATTGCCTCACAACTAGATGAACAAGCTGCGACATACTCTGCTTCAGGTGTACTCAGTGCCACACAGGATTGCTTCCTACTAAACCAAGAGATCACACATGATCCCATACTGAAGAAACACCCTGAATTTCTCTTCCTATCGATGGCATTTCCTGCCCAATCTGAATCAACATGACCCTCCAGGTTAATCTTCTGATTCGTCTCGTACTTGAGCCCATAATCAATTGTACCCTTCAGGTACCTTAGAATAGGCTTTGCATCAATCAAGTGAACATGTCTAGGATCTGTCAAGAACTGGCTCAAGGTGTTCACACCAAAGCAAATAGCTGGTCTCGTGTTCATCAGGTACATCAATGACCCAATCATCTGACGATACATAGTAGCATCAACTGCTTCTGATGAAGCATCACTCAACAGCTTCAGGTTCGATGCCATAGGTGTGGTCATGGCCTTGCAGTCCATCATCCCAAACCTCTTCAGGATCTCTACTGCATACTTCCCTTGTCCAAGGGAGATTCCATCCGCATTATGCCACACCTCCATGCCTAGAAAATAATGCATCATACCCAAGTCCTTCATTTCGAACTCGGCAGCAAGCTTTCTCTTCGTATCAGCAATCAACCCATCCATACCTGTTACGAACATATCATCTACATACAATAGGAGAATCACTGGGTTGTCATATTCAACCTTTTAGTAAAGGTTGGAATTTGCTTTACTCTTGGTAAAGCCCAAACTGGATAGAAAGCGGTCGATTATGCCATACAATGTCCTGGGTGCCTATTTCAAACCGTATAGGGCTTTCTTCAATCTTCACACATGAGAATCCCTGTCTTATGTCTCAAAATCGAGTGGCTACTCTACATACACTTCCTCTTCTACTACACCATTCAAGAAAGCATTCTTGACATCCATTTGGTGTATCTTCCATTTCATCACTTTAGCTAGAGCAAGTACTAATCTGATGGAAGTGTATCTGGCTACAGGTGCAAAGGTTTCTTCATAATTTATTCCTTTTTTCTGTGAGAATCCACGAGCCACGAATCTTGCCTTATATTTCTCTATGCTACCATCTGCAACATGATTGATCTTGTAGATCCATTTGGGAGTTACAATTGAATTCCCTTCTGGTTTTGGGACAACATCCCAAACATCATTCTTCATGATTGATTGATACTCTTGGATACTAGCATCCTTCCATTCTTTCCGTTCTGCCGCTTCTTCATAATTGGAAGGTTCTTTATTGATAAAGTCACATAGTAAAGCTACATATCTGGAGCGGGATCTGGTTCTCTTTCTTTCTCTATGATTCTCTTCTTTCATGGTTGTACATGAATTCTGGGTGCTTCTGCTTCATCTGGTTCTTTAGAAGGTCTCTTTTTGGATTTGTTGTAAGCTGTGTCTTCATCAAATGTTACATCCCTGCTGATGTCGATCTTCTTGAATCCTGGGAAGTATATTCTGTAAGCCTTCCATCTTTTAGAGTATCCCACAAATATACCCTTCTTTCCTGAAGGATCTAACTTTGTCCTCTTTTCTTTCGGAATGTGGATGTACACTAGACAACCGAATATTCTTAGATGGCTGAATTCTAGTCTCTTGCTGGAGAAGACTTCTTTAGGAGTCTTGTTCTATACATACACCATTTTTCTGGCAGCCTCTGCCCATAGATGCATGGGAAGATCTTGATCATGAAGCATTTCTCTTGCAGCTTCCATGATAGTTCTATTCTTCCTTTCTGCAACCCCATTCTGTTGTGGATTATATGGAGTGGATAACTCCCTCTTAATAACCGATTATTTGCATAAGTCTTTGAATTCATTTGATGTGAATTCTCCGCCATTATCTGATCAAAAGGTCTTGATCTTCTTTTCTGTGTGTTTCTCGATCAAGGATTTGAATTCCTTGAACTTGCTGAAAAATTCATCTTTTTTCTTCATGAAGTAAATCCATGTCTTCCTAGAAAAGTCATCAATAAAAGAAACATAGTATACATACCCGCTTAGAGAACTTGATGACATTGGTCCACATAAATCGGAGTGGATGATGTCCAATATTCCTTTTGCTTTGTTTTTTCTACTTGGAAATGTCTTCTTTGTGTTCTTTCCTTTCACACATCCTTTGCAAACTCCTTCATGTTTTGCTTGAATTTCTGGAAGACCTTCAACAATTTTGCTTGCAAGTGGTAGAGCTCTGTAGTGCACATGTGCAAGCCTTCTGTGCCAAATTTCATTTGGCTCTACTATGTCATGGACCAAAGCTTGTTCTAGATGGCCCTTCAATTTGTATAATCCTCCTTCTTGTTCTCCAATTACTATTGCATCGTCAATAGTCTTTCCTCTTGGCCACATGAGGAATTGGCCATCTAAAAATGCAACCCTCGTGCCTTTTGCATCCAGTGCTGATATGGAGAGAAGTCTGATTCTTCTTTAGTCTTGGGACAAACAAGTCATCTTTCATTTTAATAGAATTTCCAAAGTCTAGCTTGTAGGAGGATTCACCACTACCTTTTATGGGATATTGGTAGTCATCCCCAAGTTTCACCTTATGGGGTGAATTATGTTTGGATAGTTTCTCAAAGGATTCCTTGAAACCTGTCATGTGTTTGGAAGCCCCACTGTCAATAAGCCAATCTTTTCTTCCATGAGTGATAGTTCCCGTGAGAGCGGAGATCAAAACATATTCATCTTCACTTGAAGAGTCTTCACTTTCTTGTTTTACTCTCTTTCTGGGACGATCATCATCCTCAACAATGTGAGCATGATGTCTTCTTTTGGAGTTCCTCTTCTTCTTGGGTCCATTCTTATTCATGGGATAGTTTCTAGCATAGTGTTTTATTTCATTTCATGTATAACATCTAAGTTTACATGAACCTTTCTAATGAGGATGCTTACCTTGGTGATGATGCTTTTCCCTTCTTCCTTTCTTGGAGTGTACTATGAGAGCTTGATCTTCACTTTCCATCTTTTCTTCTCGAGATGCTATTCAAGATTCTTCTTGGGAACACTATTCCCACAGTCTACTGAACTTGACTAACTTCTTTCTAGCACAGATTCCTTGGATGAAAGAATCCCATGACCTAGGGAGGCCATTCAAAGTTGTCATCACAATTTCTGCATTCTCCACTTCTTCATCTACTACTTCCAACTGTTCTTTGATCTGGGAGACCCTTGTGAAGTATGACTGGATGGTATCCTCATTCTGGATCTTTACATTCTTCAACTGGTTCCTTAGAGTCATCTTTCGATTGATGTTCTTCCCTTCAAACAATTTGATTAGGGCATCAAACATAGATTTAGGTGTCTTAAGGGAGGACATCTATGGTATGAGGTGATCCTTGATAGAATTAGCAATGATCCTCTTTTCCATAACCAACTTATTCGTATGTAAGGCCTTGGCCTCATCTCCCTCTGGAACTGGAACCTCCTCACTCATATACGAGTCTAACTCATTTCTTCCAAGACCAGGGAGATCCTATACTACCAGGCTCAGAATTTATGAGCTCCCTCAAGCTTTTCATCAAGCTTGGTATGATGAGACATCTTAACTGAGAACCTCAAATGGAAATACAAAACATTTATATCTTCCCAAGTCAAGATGTCGGATCTGGATTTGGAGCTGAAATCCTGCAGTGTTGGTTCAGGAGCAGATTAGGGTTTTGCTTTTCTGGATTTCTATCCAACCAAATGCTTTGAATTTTATCCCTAACTTTGATTTTGGGGAAGAGATCAATCTAGTCTTGGACTCACTGAGAAAATCCACTTCTGTGAAAATCCCTAATTTTCAGTAGCAGTGTCGGGTCCAAAACTGAAAAACCTAAGAATTGGATTCTGCTTCAACAGAAAGATGCGCCCTAGGGAGGAGAGTTATTCCACCCTACTTTTGCTGAAAATATGTGGAGAGAGACCCACAAAATAGGATTCCCTAGTTCCCGCAGCTGCACAGTGTCTTCTTCTCAGGTTAGCTCTGATACCATGTTAGATTTTTAACATTAAGCTAGAATATCATTAGGATCTTTAACTGAGAGAACAATGAGCACAACAATCAAACACAAGAGATAACGAACACAGTGTTTTTCCTCGGGGAAACCATAAATGGAGAAAACCCCGCAACTTCCTCTGAGATAGAATCAGCACCAAAAGTGAAACCCAAAACAGTAAGATGATCTCCCGAGAGCAGTAACCTCTTTCTTCCTTTCCCCGGTGTCTTTATCTTCCTCAGCTATGTGCTACAACTGAGTGTGAGTGAGTGTGTGATCAATAGAGAGGATATCTCTCTATTTATACTATATCATGACTTGACTAAACCCAACTAGGGCCGACTTCACTAGTTGAGTCTAATAACCCTAATGCCCCGGAACTGCGGGGACTTTAACCCTTAGACAATAGGAGGGTTACCCACATTGACTTGACATGACTTGATTACATTCACAGGGACTTCACTTAATGAACCTCTCACATATCATGTATGACCGTGGGATATTAAAGAATACCCTTAATTTCCAGATATATTGACCCAAACTCTTTTTGTTGAAACCCCCTCCCAATACTTAAAACCTCCTCCCCACCCCTTTTTATACCTCAATCCTTATAAACCACCCTACCCACCCCCACCTTAAACCTCTCATCCCCCAAATACCTGCAATATATTGGTTCAAATTTTGATAATTTTAAAATGCACAATATGAACTAACGTGATAGAATATTGGTCAATAAGTGAACACCCCGTGATTACATTATAGAAAATCCCGATAGAAACCTTGGGGCATGACATGACTCAAGTACATCCCGGAATAAACATCGGGTTACAATACATAAGAAATACAAGTGAATACATTCTAAAGTTACAATTACATCAACACAGCAACCAAAGCTTGGTCTTTGGAAGGTTTGATGGTGCCCATCATCACCAACTTATCTTGTTCCCGTGCGAGGGATTCTATGAACTCTACAAGCTTAGGCATCTTCCAGGCTCGTGCTATCAACTTGGTGGCATGGAAGGTCGAAAAAAACACTGAGTAGTTAGGACCAATCTTACAGAGTATGGACAATACTAGTTTATCTTCCTTCTTTTTGATCCTAGACTGTTTTAGCTGCAAAATGAGGGCCTTAAACTTAGAAAAGTAGAGTTGTAATGATTCGAATCTACTGGGACTCAAGTAGATCGACTCATTCTCGATTTGATGTCCTCTCATATAATATTTCTTTCCAAAAATATATACAGGCTTCTCCGAAACCTCATTAGGTGATGTCAATCCATCAAGATGGAAGAGGAGGTCTCTTGAAATTCTCAGACACAAAAGACCATAGGCCTCATCCCTCCTGTTGTGCCATTTAATTTTATCTACAGTTGCATTGGGATCTAACTTAGTTTCCATGGTCACTCTATAGAGACCTTTTTCTCTCAAAAATATCTCCATCTTATCTTTCCACTCAAATAAATTAAATGGAGTCAAGATGATCTTCTGAGATTGGTCCATAGCTCAGTAACTATGCCCTCCAGTCAGCAGAATGCACTCCCAGTCAAGATGTCGAACCTACAATGGTGATTTGGAAGGAGAGAAATTGATATAAAAAGGCTCTGATACCATTTGGAAATTTAACCCAAGTGATAGAACAATAACACTCTCAAAATTGCTAATCAACCACGCAAGATTCACACCAAAGGAGACTAAAATTGGACCATAAGACTAATCTGTATTGAGTAAGTGTACAATATATGACCTTATGAAGTAATAGGCTGCTCAAATATATAATTCCATGAGTGTTTTGAAATCATAAGGATTCTATTCGAATTGGTCAAAAAGAAGGCTTACCAAAACTAGTCAAATCCCCCATACGTACATAAAGCAGTTCCCGAATCTATGAATATGCTCACAAATTTGCTAAATCAAGTGGGAAAGATAAAGAGGGATGGAAATAAAACTTATTCATGCTTTTAATTGGAGAAAAATATGGAGGATGATGTGGTAAAAAAACAAGGCAGTTACACCTAGACTAGATTTTCATTTTTCCTTAAAACTATTGTAAAGCAAGGAAGCTTTCAGAAAAAGTAGAACTGCACTTTAGTAACCAGGAATAAAATTACACTTGATAAAATTGATTTCCAATATGTTTCCCAACCAATTCATGACCCATTTTTAACATGTGTTGACTTTTAGGACATGTGGAAGACAACTAACATAGAATGGAATCTAGGAATCTAGGTAATAAGACAAAAATGATTAATTAATATCAAATGTAGGTAACTATGGGTTGATTATTATAACATATTTTTCATTTTTAGACTCTCAAAACTATGAAAGAATCAATAAGCATTTACTAATTCAAGCTCGTAAAATCCACGAATCAGTGGTTTATCAAGCATTATTCTCTCTTTTCTTCAATCTTGTAAAAAATGAAGAAGGACTCGAGTTTACTTTATTGTACTCATTAAAACTTAAATGAAATGGAAGGAATAATTTCACTTTTTGGGTTATAAGTGTATTGGCAGCACGCCATCCTTGAACAAATCATGCTTTGAACCTCCCGATACTCATGTCTTAGTTTTTCACTTACAGTTCAGCTATCACTTCAAGTTATTAGACCTCCACTTGTCCTTTATACATGGGGAATATGTTCATGTCTCCCACATGATAGATAAGTCTAGTTGTGCCATTTGAAAGCCTAAAGATACCTTGGGTCATCTCTGGGTATTTCTCACTGTTCAAATATCTCTATCTCTGTATGGTCATCTTGATTCCTATCATTTTCATTCCTCAGATTACATTGTGTCTACATTCCCTCATACAGTCTTCTAGTTACTCTTGTGATCGGTCAAAGGATTCATTTCCTTCCTCCTCACACTAAGAATTTTGATCAATATCTCCTAAATAAGAATACCTAGTGTTCTTAATATGATACCTTAGGATTCACAACTCATATTTGTGGATTCCTTTGCATCAGTTGTCAACATTACTCATTCAATGACACTCTGATGGAATCCTTCCATGTTCAACTTCATATCACATATTCACATGGTAGGAATCGTATTAGTTTATGTTGGATTTGGACAAAAACCTTAGGTTACAATCTCTATAACCTAGGTTGCGCAAGATTGTGATGTGGTTTGTGTCACTATTTCCAGGTTTTGAAGACTCATCATTGTACTATTGTGTCTTTGATCCACCATTGTAAAACATACATGGCCTCGTTTCCTGTATTAAATGATGTAATCTGATATTGTAAAGGAGCTAGTGTTCCAATTTATTGAACATGGAATCCTAAGTAATGATTTTGTAGATGAATTTGATCTATCTGTTTCAGGGACCTCTCTGTGACCTTGACAACTATGTTTCTCGAAGATAAAATATTTGTAATCTATCTCGACCGTTGCTTCCCTCTGACCTCATTCATTAGGGGGAATCTATTATAGGGTGAAACGGCACTTCTTTGTCCCAGTACTGACATTGAGCAGTTTATACACAAAAGGAAATGTTGGCCAAATTTTCTATCCTCAGGCCAACAAAGAGAAATAGTCCACACAAAGCACTTAAAACAACCCTCGGTGTGTTTGGGATGACTAAATCTCGTGGGAACAAAGACCTCGCTGCCTTATGAATTTGCTCTCAAAAGAGAGTCTCACAATATAGTGATAGAAATTCTTAAAATGAAATAAATATCTCAAAGATGTAATCTAAATAACATGACTAATCTAAGATAAAAATTTCAATAGTTGGAAAACATACAGATTTAACAGCTATTAAAACACAGAGGTTTTAATAGCAACTAAACTGTATGGGACAGTGCAAGATAATGAGGGTCGCTTTTGGCATGTTAAATGCAATAGAAAATTGAAAAATCAGCAATACCTCAACTTAATTGCTTTTTTTGAGATACTTACACAAAATATATTTCTTTGAGTAAAAAATATTAAATGTAGGAAATTGAATCATGTTTCCAAATATTAAAGGTTTATGTATTGAAATTTTTTATAACTATGTCAAATTTCATTTTTTCTAATAGTCACTTTTTTTTAGGCAAATCATAAGGTATATGTTTTTGTTGGTGCAACCTTTAACATCCTAAACAATGCTTTCGGGATACAAAACTATACAGGCATGTAGAGAACATATAACACTAGTGCAACACTATTTTTCAAAAATAAAATTAGTAATTTTTATTTTTTTTATAATTATCTAATTGATCATTCCTCGAAAATGGTACGTCTTTTGTGGGTGCATCCTTTGAAGGTCTTGATGAAATATTCATGAAATGGTTTTTTTATAGAATGTAGAGGTCAGTTTCTTCTAGTGCACCATATAATTTTTTTTTTACGATTATGAATTGAAAAAGTTATGGGAATAACACTAACGACATGTATTTTGAGTTAAGGAGTTAAGACACAATAGAAATTGAAAACAAATAGGAAAATATAATATTTTTTAATAAAAATTACATATTTAGAATCTGCAGAAAAAATGCTATTTATGTTTAAGATTTCGTCAAAATTGACTGTGTGTAGCATACTGTAACGAGTGTGTAAACAATGAATTTTTTAGAAAATGCAGGGAATGCATAATTAACTATGGTTTATCATGTACTATAGCACAGGTTTGGTGTTACCGAAGAAAATTCCAAACCATACACATAGGACTATTGGTGACATGCGAGCAAGTGAATTGCCATGTTTAAATTCAAATTTCATTTCTCACTTTGTAGAATTCCTAAACACGAACGGGTTATATAACTACAGAACATAAGCGCGTTATATAGCTATAAAACGCGTGTGCGTTACATAACTAAAAAACGAGAGCACATTATGTAGCTCTAATACATGAGCGCGTGTTGTAGAGATAAAAATATAGCACTATGTGTAATATATCAAATGTATGGATAATAGTTTAGAGGGCGTGGGGAAGGGTCAAGGGCCTAGGAAGATGTTGGAAGTTCAAGTGGGGATGGTTAATAGTTGAGAGGGGATTGGGAATGATCAAGGTCCTAGCGGGATGTTATAAATTTGAGTGGAGAAAGGGGGATAAGGTGGAGGGAAGGAATTGGGTGATGGTTTGATGAGAGAGAGGATTGGTGAATAGAAAAGTGGATATGGAGTATTAGAGGAGGAATAGGATGTGTTGGAGGAGAGAGGCGAAGGAGGGGGAAATTGAAGAGATGGGAATGAGATGCGATAAAGCATATAATAGGGGTCATAATGAGGTAGGGGGTTGAGGAGAAGGGATAAGTTGAAAACATAGAGAGAGAGAGAGAGAGAGAGAGAGAGAGAGAGAGAGAGAGAGAATGTCGTGGAGAGAGTGTGAGAGCGAATAAGATAGAGAGGGAGGAGGGGGGTGAGAGAGGGATGAATATAGAGTGAAGGAAAGAGACATTGAGAGAGCGATAGAAGGTGTGTGTGTGTGAGGGGTGACGAGGGAATAGACACAAGGAGAGAAAGGTGTAGGTTCACACATGTAGAGAGAGAGAGAGAGAGAGAGAGAGAGAGAGAGAGATGGATGGTTTCACCATCATGTTCATCATGTTGATAATATTCATCACCAACTTCATCATCATCATAATGTTGATCATCATCATC